>CAUVYK010000489.1:352500-491011 GCA_963556175.1 Tipula confusa
TTATATATTGAAACTAAAATTCAATATGAAATTAAATTATATGGTGAGAAGTGTTCTCCAATTTTTTTTTGTCGATTTTGCTTATTAACAAAAAAAGTTTAAAATATATCGATTGCCAACGCAACAGAGTGTTCCCAAGCGGTCACCCATCTAAGTACTAACTATGCCCAATGCTGCTTGACTTCGGTGATCGAACGAGAACCGGTATGCTCAACATGGTATGGTCGTTCGCTATTAAATCGGAATATTAAGACGATGAAGATTGGTTATGAAAACTTAAACAACAACTCGTTTATTACTTTAAGCGGTTTTTTGTTTTTTGATGGACTATCGTCCATCAAAAATTATTTATTAAATAATTAATTTATTTATTTATTTAATTTTGAAAATATTAAGACTATGAAGACTGGTTAAGAAAGCTTAAGCAACAACTCGTTTATTACTTTAAGCGGTTTTTTGTTTTTTGATGGACTATCGTCCATCAAAAATTATTTATTAAATAATTAATTTATTTATTTATTTAATTTTGAAAATATTAAGATGTTGAAAATTGGACTATCGTCCATCAAAAATTATTTATTTATCAATTAAACTATTTTTTTTTTAATTTGTAAGCAAAAAGTTTAAAATCTTTTTTAAAAAAATTTATAGACAACAAAAGAGCTGTCGATTAAGATATCAAACTTTTGAATCGGTCAGTAACTTTGACTTTTATGGACTATCGTCCATCAAAAAATAATTTATTTATCAATTAAATTATTTTTTTTTAATTTATAAGCAAAAAAATTAAAATCTTTTTTAATACAATTTATAGAAAACAAAAGAGCTGTCGATTAAGATATCAAACTTAAAAATCGGTTGATAATCTTTGCCGTTTATTCAACTTTATATGAGCTTCAAAGTAGTTTATAATAAATGTATCCATACCGAAAAACTATTTTTTTAAACCAAATGTTAATTTTCATAATCAATATTTATGCGTAGTAGCATGGCTTTTGATTAAGATATCAAACTTTTGAATCGGTCAATAACTTTGACTTTTATGGACTATCGTCCATCAAAAAATAATTTATTTATCAATTAAATTATTTTTTTTAAATTTATAAGCAAAAAAATTAAAATCTTTTTTAATACAATTTATAGACAACAAAAGAACTGTCGATTAAGATATCAAACTTAAATATCGGTTGATAATCTTTGCCGTTTATTCAACTTTATATGAGCTTCAAAGTAGTTTATAATAAATGTATCCATACCGAAAAATTATTTTTTAAAACCAAATGTAATAATTTTTATAATCAATATTTATGCGTAGTAGCATGGCTTTTGATTGAGATATCAAACATTTGAATCGGTCAGTAACTTTGACTTTTATGGCTTATCGTCCATCAAAAAATAATTTATTTATCAATTAAATTATTTTTTTTTAATTTATAAGCAAAAAGTTTAAAATCTTTTATAATACAATTTATAGACAACAAAAGAGCTGTCGATTAAGATATCAAACTTAAAAATCGGTTGATAATCTTTGCCGTTTATTCAACTTTATATGAGCTTCAAAGTAGTTTATAATAAATGTATCCTTACCGAAAAACTATTTTTTTAAACCAAATGTTATAATTTTCATAATCAATATTTATGCGTAGTAGCATGGCTTTTGATTAAGATATCAAAGTTTTGAATCGGTCAGTAACTTTTACTTTTATGGACTATCGTCCATCAAAAAATAGTTTATTTATCAATTAAATTATTTTTTTTTAATTTGTAAGCAAAAAGTTTAAAATCTTTTTTAATACAATTTATAGAAAACAAAAGAGCTGTCGATTAAGATATCAAACTTAAACATCGGTTGATAATCTTTGCCGTTTATTCAACTTTATATGAGCTTCAAAGTAGTTTATAATAAATGTATCCATATCGAAAAACTATTTTTTCAAACTAAATGTTATAATTTTTATAATCAATATTTATGCGTAGTAGCATGGCTTTTGATTAAGATATCAAACTTTTGAATCGGTCAGTAACTTTGACTTTTATGGACTATCGTCCATCAAAAAATAATTTATTTATCAATTAAATTATTTTTTTTTAATTTATAAGCAAAAAAATTAAAATCTTTTTTAATAAAATTTATAGACAACAAAAGAGCTGTCGATTAAGATATCAAACTTCAAAATCGGTTGATAATCTTTGCCGTTTATTCAACTTTATATGAGCTTCAAAGTAGTTTATAATAAATGTATCCATACCGAAAAACTATTTTTTTAAACCAAATGTTATAATTTTTATAGACAATATTTATGCGTAGTAGCATGGCTTGTGATTAAGATATCAAACTTTTGAATCGGTCAGTAACTTTGACTTTTATTGACTATCGTCCATCAAAAAATAATTTATTTATCAATTAAATTATTTTTTTCTAATTTATAAGCAGAAAGTTTAAAATCTTTTTTAATACAATTTATAGACAACAAAAGAGCTGTCGATTAAGATATCAAACTTAAAAATCGGTTGATAATCTTTGCCGTTTATTCAACTTTATATGAGCTTCAAAGTAGTTTATAATAAATGTATCCATACCGAAAAACTATTTTTTTTAAACTAAATGTTATAATTTTTATAATCAATATTTATGCGTAGTAGCATGGCTTTTGATTAAGATATCAAACTTTTGAATCGGTCAGTAACTTTGACTTTTATGGACTATCGTCCATCAAAAAATAATTTATTTATCAATTAAATTATTTTTTTTTAATTTATAAGCAAAAAAATTAAAATCTTTTTTAATACAATTTATAAACAACAAAAGAGCTGTCGATTAAGATATCAAACTTAAAAATCGGTTGATAATCTTTGCCGTTTATTCAACTTTATATGAGCTTCAAAGTAGTTTATAATAAATGTATCCATACCGAAAAACTATTTTTTTAAACTAAATGTTATAATTTTTATAATCAATATTTATGCGTAGTAGCATGGCTTTTGATTAAGATATCAAAGTTTTGAATCGGTCAGTAACTTTGACTTTTATGGACTATCGTCCATCAAAAAATAATTTATTTATCAATTAAATTATTTTTTTTTAATTTATAAGCAAAAAAATTAAAATCTTTTTTAATACAATTTATAGACAACAAAAGAGCTGTCGATTAAGATATCAAACTTAAATATCGGTTGATAATCTTTGCCGTTTATTCAACTTTATATGAGCTTCAAAGTAGTTTATAATAAATGTATCCATACCGAAAAATTATTTTTTTAAACCAAATGTTATAATTTTCATAATCAATATTTATGCGTAGTCAATTAAAAAAAATAGTTTTTCGGTATGGATACATTTATTATAAACTACTTTGAAGCTCATATAAAGTTGAATAAACGGCAAAGATTATCAACCGATTTTTAAGTTTGATATCTTAATCGACAGCTCTTTTGTTGTCTATAAATTGTATTAAAAAAGATTTTAAACTTTTTGCTTATAAATTAAAAAAAAATAATTTAATTGATAAATAAATTATTTTTTGATGGACGATAGTCCATAAAAGTCAAAGTTACTGACCGATTCAAAAGTTTGATATCTCAATCAAAAGCCATGCTACTACGCATAAATATTGATTATAAAAATTATAACATTTGGTTTTAAAAAATAATTTTTCGGTATGGATACATTTATTATAAACTACTTTGAAGCTCATATAAAGTTGAATAAACGGCAAAGATTATCAACCGATATTTAAGTTTGATATCTTAATCGACAGCTCTTTTGTTGTCTATAAATTGTATTAAAAAAGATTTTAATTTTTTTGCTTATAAATTAAAAAAAAATAATTTAATTGATAAATAAATTATTTTTTGATGGACGATAGTCCATAAAAGTCAAAGTTATTGACCGATTCAAAAGTTTGATATCTTAATCAAAAGCCATGCTACTACGCATAAATATTGATTATGAAAATTATAACATTTGGTTTAAAAAAATAGTTTTTCGGTATGGATACATTTATTATAAACTACTTTGAAGCTCATATAAAGTTGAATAAACGGCAAAGATTATCAACCGATTTTTAAGTTTGATATCTTAATCGACAGCTCTTTTGTTGTCTATAAATTGTATTAAAAAAGATTTTAAACTTTTTGCTTATAAATTAAAAAAAAATAATTTAATTGATAAATAAATTATTTTTTGATGGACGATAGTCCATAAAAGTCAAAGTTACTGACCGATTCAAAAGTTTGATATCTCAATCAAAAGCCATGCTACTACGCATAAATATTGATTATAAAAATTATAACATTTGGTTTTAAAAAATAATTTTTCGGTATGGATACATTTATTATAAACTACTTTGAAGCTCATATAAAGTTGAATAAACGGCAAAGATTATCAACCGATATTTAAGTTTGATATCTTAATCGACAGCTCTTTTGTTGTCTATAAATTGTATTAAAAAAGATTTAAACTTTTTGCTTATAAATTAAAAAAAAATAATTTAATTGATAAATAAATTATTTTTTGATGGACGATAGTCCATAAAAGTCAAAGTTACTGACCGATTCAAAAGTTTGATATCTCAATCAAAAGCCATGCTACTACGCATAAATATTGATTATAAAAATTATAACATTTGGTTTTAAAAAATAATTTTTCGGTATGGATACATTTATTATAAACTACTTTGAAGCTCATATAAAGTTGAATAAACGGCAAAGATTATCAACCGATTTTTAAGTTTGATATCTTAATCGACAGCTCTTTTGTTGTCTATAAATTGTATTAAAAAAGATTTTAAACTTTTTGCTTACAAATTAAAAAAAAATAATTTAATTGATAAATAAATTATTTTTTGATGGACGATAGTCCATAAAAGTAAAAGTTACTGACCGATTCAAAACTTTGATATCTTAATCAAAAGCCATGCTACTACGCATAAATATTGATTATGAAAATTATAACATTTGGTTTAAAAAAATAGTTTTTCGGTAAGGATACATTTATTATAAACTACTTTGAAGCTCATATAAAGTTGAATAAACGGCAAAGATTATCAACCGATTTTTAAGTTTGATATCTTAATCGACAGCTCTTTTGTTGTCTATAAATTGTATTAAAAAAGATTTTAAACTTTTTGCTTATAAATTAAAAAAAAAAAATTTAATTGATAAATAAATTATTTTTTGATGGACGATAGTCAATAAAAGTCAAAGTTACTGACCGATTCAAAAGTTTGATATCTTAATCAAAAGCCATGCTACTACGCATAAATATTGATTATGAATATTATAACATTTGGTTTAAAAAAATAGTTTTTCGGTATGGATACATTTATTATAAACTACTTTGAAGCTCATATAAAGTTGAATAAACGGCAAAGATTATCAACCGATGTTTTAGTTTGATATCTTAATCGACAGCTCTTTTGTTGTCTATAAATTGTATTAAAAAAGATTTTAAACTTTTTGCTTACAAATTAAAAAAAAATAATTTAATTGATAAATAAATTATTTTTTGATGGACGATAGTCCATAAAAGTAAAAGTTACTGACCGATTCAAAACTTTGATATCTTAATCAAAAGCCATGCTACTACGCATAAATATTGATTATGAAAATTATAACATTTGGTTTAAAAAAATAGTTTTTCGGTAAGGATACATTTATTATAAACTACTTTGAAGCTCATATAAAGTTGAATAAACGGCAAAGATTATCAACCGATTTTTAAGTTTGATATCTTAATCGACAGCTCTTTTGTTGTCTATAAATTGTATTAAAAAAGATTTAAACTTTTTGCTTATAAATTAAAAAAAAATAATTTAATTGATAAATAAATTATTTTTTGATGGACGATAGTCCATAAAAGTCAAAGTTACTGACCGATTCAAAAGTTTGATATCTCAATCAAAAGCCATGCTACTACGCATAAATATTGATTATAAAAATTATAACATTTGGTTTTAAAAAATAATTTTTCGGTATGGATACATTTATTATAAACTACTTTGAAGCTCATATAAAGTTGAATAAACGGCAAAGATTATCAACCGATATTTAAGTTTGATATCTTAATCGACAGCTCTTTTGTTTTCTATAAATTGTATTAAAAAAGATATTAATTTTTTTGCTTATAAATTTAAAAAAAATAATTTAATTGATAAATAAATTATTTTTTGATGGACGATAGTCCATAAAAGTCAAAGTTATTGACCGATTCAAAACTTTGATATCTTTATCAAAAGCCATGCTAATACGCATAAATATTGATTATGAAAATTATAACATTTGGTTTAAAAAAATAGTTTTTCGGTAAGGATACATTTATTATAAACTACTTTGAAGCTCATATAAAGTTGAATAAACGGCAAAGATTATCAACCGATTTTTAAGTTTGATATCTTAATCGACAGCTCTTTTGTTGTCTATAAATTGTATTAAAAAAGATTTTAAACTTTTTGCTTATAAATTAAAAAAAAATAATTTAATTGATAAATAAATTATTTTTTGATGGACGATAGTCCATAAAAGTCAAAGTTACTGACCGATTTAAAAGTTTGATATCTTAATCAAAAGCCATGCTACTACGCATAAATATTGATTATGAAAATTATAACATTTGGTTTAAAAAAATAGTTTTTCGGTATGGATACATTTATTATAAACTACTTTGAAGCTCATATAAAAATGAATAAACGGCAAAGATTATCAACCGATTTTTAAGTTTGATATCTTAATCGACAGCTCTTTTGTTGTCTATAAATTGTATTAAAAAAGATTTTAATTTTTTTGCTTATAAATTAAAAAAAAATAATTTAATTGATAAATAAATTATTTTTTGATGGACGATAGTCCATAAAAGTCAAAGTTACTGACCGATTCAAAAGTTTGATATCTTAATCAAAAGCCATGCTACTACGCATAAATATTGATTATAAAAATTATAACATTTAGTTTAAAAAAATAGTTTTTCGGTATGGATACATTTATAATAAACTACTTTGAAGCTCATATAAAGTTGAATAAACGGCAAAGATTATCAACCGATTTTTAAGTTTGATATCTTAATCGACAGCTCTTTTGTTTTCTATAAATTGTATTAAAAAAGATTTTAAACTTTTTGCTTATAAATTAAAAAAAAATAATTTAATTGATAAATAAATTATTTTTTGATGGACGATAGTCAATAAAAGTCAAAGTTACTGACCGATTCAAAAGTTTGATATCTTAATCACAAGCCATGCTACTACGCATAAATATTGTCTATAAAAATTATAACATTTGGTTTAAAAAAATAGTTTTTCGGTATGGATACATTTATTATAAACTACTTTGAAGCTCATATAAAGTGGAATAAACGGCAAAGATTATCAACCGATTTTTAAGTTTGATATCTTAATCGACAGCTCTTTTGTTGTCTATAAATTGTATTAAAAAAGATTTTAAACTTTTTGCTTATAAATTAAAAAAAAATAATTTAATTGATAAATAAATTATTTTTTGATGGACGATAGTCCATAAAAGTCAAAGTTACTGACCGATTCAAAAGTTTGATATCTGAATCAAAAGCCATGCTACTACGCATAAATATTGATTATAAAAATTGTAACATTTGGTTTAAAAAAATAGTTTTTCGGTAAGGATACATTTATTATAAACTACTTTGCAGCTCATATAAAGTTGAATAAACGGCAAAGATTATCAACCGATGTTTAAGTTTGATATCTTAATCGACAGCTCTTTTGTTGTCTATAAATTGTATTAAAAAAGATTTTAAACTTTTTGCTTACAAATTAAAAAAAAATAATTTAATTGATAAATAAATTATTTTTTGATGGACGATAGTCCATAAAAGTAAAAGTTACTGACCGATTCAAAACTTTGATATCTTAATCAAAAGCCATGCTACTACGCATAAATATTGATTATGAAAATTATAACATTTGGTTTAAAAAAATAGTTTTTCGGTATGGATACATTTATTATAAACTACTTTGAAGCTCATATAAAGTTGAATAAACGGCAAAGATTATCAACCGATGTTTTAATTTGATATCTTAATCGACAGCTCTTTTGTTGTCTATAAATTGTATTAAAAAAGATTTTAAACTTTTTGCTTACAAATTAAAAAAAAATAATTTAATTGATAAATAAATTATTTTTTGATGGACGATAGTCCATAAAAGTAAAAGTTACTGACCGATTCAAAACTTTGATATCTAAATCAAAAGCCATGCTACTACGCATAAATATTGATTATGAAAATTATAACATTTGGTTTAAAAAAATAGTTTTTCGGTAAGGATACATTTATTATAAACTACTTTGAAGCTCATATAAAGTTGAATAAACGGCAAAGATTATCAACCGATTTTTAAGTTTGATATCTTAATCGACAGCTCTTTTGTTGTCTATAAATTGTATTAAAAAAGATTTAAACTTTTTGCTTATAAATTAAAAAAAAAAAATTTAATTGATAAATAAATTATTTTTTGATGGACGATAGTCCATAAAAGTCAAAGTTACTGACCGATTCAAAAGTTTGATATCTCAATCAAAAGCCATGCTACTACGCATAAATATTGATTATAAAAATTATAACATTTGGTTTTAAAAAATAATTTTTCGGTATGGATACATTTATTATAAACTACTTTGAAGCTCATATAAAGTTGAATAAACGGCAAAGATTATCAACCGATATTTAAGTTTGATATCTTAATCGACAGCTCTTTTGTTTTCTATAAATTGTATTAAAAAAGATATTAATTTTTTTGCTTATAAATTTAAAAAAAATAATTTAATTGATAAATAAATTATTTTTTGATGGACGATAGTCCATAAAAGTCAAAGTTATTGACCGATTCAAAACTTTGATATCTTTATCAAAAGCCATGGTAATACGCATAAATATTGATTATGAAAATTATAACATTTGGTTTAAAAAAATAGTTTTTCGGTAAGGATACATTTATTATAAACTACTTTGAAGCTCATATAAAGTTGAATAAATGGCAAAGATTATCAACCGATTTTTAAGTTTGATATCTTAATCGACAGCTCTTTTGTTGTCTATAAATTGTATTAAAAAAGATTTTAAACTTTTTGCTTATAAATTAAAAAAAAATAATTTAATTGATAAATAAATTATTTTTTGATGGACGATAGTCCATAAAAGTCAAAGTTACTGACCGATTTAAAAGTTTGATATCTTAATCAAAAGCCATGCTACTACGCATAAATATTGATTATGAAAATTATAACATTTAGTTTAAAAAAATAGTTTTTCGGTATGGATACATTTATAATAAACTACTTTGAAGCTCATATAAAGTTGAATAAACGGCAAAGATTATCAACCGATTTTTAAGTTTGATATCTTAATCGACAGCTCTTTTGTTTTCTATAAATTGTATTAAAAAAGATTTTAAACTTTTTGCTTATAAATTAAAAAAAAAAAATTTAATTGATAAATAAATTATTTTTTGATGGACGATAGTCAATAAAAGTCAAAGTTACTGACCGATTCAAAAGTTTGATATCTTAATCACAAGCCATGCTACAACGCATAAATATTGTCTTTAAAAATTATAACATTTGGTTTAAAAAAATAGTTTTTCGGTATGGATACATTTATTATAAACTACTTTGAAGCTCATATAAAGTGGAATAAACGGCAAAGATTATCAACCGATTTTTAAGTTTGATATCTAAATCGACAGCTCTTTTGTTGTCTATAAATTGTATTAAAAAAGATTTTAAACTTTTTGCTTATAAATTAAAAAAAAATAATTTAATTGATAAATAAATTATTTTTTGATGGACGATAGTCCATAAAAGTCAAAGTTACTGACCGATTCAAAAGTTTGATATCTAAATCAAAAGCCATGCTACTACGCATAAATATTGATTATAAAAATTGTAACATTTGGTTTAAAAAAATAGTTTTTCGGTAAGGATACATTTATTATAAACTACTTTGAAGCTCATATAAAGTTGAATAAACGGCAAAGATTATCAACCGATTTTTAAGTTTGATATCTTAATCGACAGCTCTTTTGTTGTCTATAAATTGTATTATAAAAGATTTTAAACTTTTTGCTTATAAATTAAAAAAAAATAATTTAATTGATAAATAAATTATTTTTTTATGGACGATAGTCCATAAAAGTCAAAGTTACTGACCGATTCAAAAGTTTGATATCTCAATCAAAAGCCATGCTACTACGCATAAATTTTGATTATAAAAATTATAACATTTGGTTTTAAAAAATAATTTTTCGGTATGGATACATTTATTATAAACTACTTTGAAGCTCTTATAAAGTTGAATAAACGGCAAAGATTATCAACCGATATTTAAGTTTGATATCTTAATCGACAGCTCTTTTGTTGTCTATAAATTGTATTAAAAAAGATTTTAATTTTTTTGCTTATAAATTAAAAAAAATAATTTAATTGATAAATAAATTATTTTTTGATGGACGATAGTCCATAAAAGTCAAAGTTATTGACCGATTCAAAAGTTTGATATCTTAATCAAAAGCCATGCTACTACGCATAAATATTGATTATGAAAATTATAACATTTGGTTTAAAAAAATAGTTTTTCGGTAAGGATACATTTATTATAAACTACTTTGAAGCTCATATAAAGTTGAATAAACGGCAAAGATTATCAACCGATTTTTAAGTTTGATATCTTAATCGACAGCACTTTTGTTGTCTATAAATTGTATTAAAAAAGATTTTAAACTTTTGGCTTATAAATTAAAAAAAAATAATTTAATTGATAAATAAATTATGTTTTGATGGACGATAGTCCATAAAAGTCAAAGTTACTGACCGATTCAAAAGTTTGATATCTCAATCAAAAGCCATGCTACTACGCATAAATATTGATTATAAAAATTAATTTCATTTGGTTTTAAAAAATAATTTTTCGGTATGGATACATTTATTATAAACTACTTTGAAGCTCATATAAAGTTGAATAAACGGCAAAGATTATCAACCGATATTTAAGTTTGATATCTTAATCGACAGCTCTTTTGTTGTCTATAAATTGTATTTAAAAAAGATTTTAATTTTTTTGCTTATAAATTAAAAAAAAATAATTTAATTGATAAATAAATTATTTTTTGATGGACGATAGTCCATAAAAGTCAAAGTTATTGACCGATTCAAAAGTTTGATATCTTAATCAAAAGCCATGCTACTACGCATAAATATTGATTATGAAAATTATAACATTTGGTTTAAAAAAATAGTTTTTCGGTATGGATACATTTATTATAAACTACTTTGAAGCTCATATAAAGTTGAATAAACGGCAAAGATTATCAACCGATATTTAAGTTTGATATCTTAATCGACAGCTCTTTTGTTGTCTATAAATTGTATTAAAAAAGATTTTAATTTTATATTATAAAACCATTCAAAAGTTTGAAGAAACCAATGAATGATGTAGGTAGATATGTCACCTACTTGAATTTAAAAAATTCGGGCCAATCCGTCCAACACAACTCTCGTAAGAAATTTTCATGCATGAAAAAAGTGAAACTTATCGAAATATATAGCTTTTTTGCTGTTAACAAAGGCAGCTCCTTCCTTGTTTTTTCGAAAAATTGGCGGATGGACAAAAATTTAAACTTAGAAACTAATCCTCTTTTAAAAAAGCTAAGGGTCGTCCCCATGTTGTCACGAAAGGGTTTTTTTTGGTCCTTTAGTTTTCGAGTAATCGTTAATGCTACGGATTTTCGCACCCAATTTTTTTACACTTCAAAAATTTCTACCGTCGGAACCAAAGAAGCTGGATATTTTAAACCAATGGCTGTAATAGGTAGATATATCACCTACTTTGAAACTAAGAAAACTAGCCAATCCGTTTAACACAACTCCCGTAAGAAATTTTCACGCATGAAAAAAGTGAAACTTATCGAAATATATAGCTTTTTTGGCTGTTAACAAAGGTAGCTCCTTCCTTGTTTTTTCGAAAAATTGGTGGATGGACCAAAATTTAAATTAAGGATTTAATGTCCTTTTAAAATAGCTAAAAATCGTCCCCATGTTGTCAAGAGGGTTTTTTTTTTAGCTCCTTTAGTTTTCGAGTAATCGTTAATGCTACGGATTTTCGCACCCAATTTTTTACACTTCAAAAATTTCTACCGTCGGAACCAAAAAAACTGGAGACCTGAAACCAATGGCCGTCGTAGGAAGATATGTCACCTACCTGGACTTAAAAAAATTCAGGCCAATCCGTCCAACACAACTCTCGTAAGAAATTTTCACGCATGAAAAAAGTGAAACTTATCGAAATATATAGCTTTTTTGGCTGTTAACAAAGGTAGCAGCTACCTTCCTTGTTTTTTCGAGAAATTGACAGATGGACCAAAATTTAGATTAACGAATTAATGCCCTTCTAAAATAGCTAAGGGTCGTCCCCATGTTGTCACGAGGGGTTTTTTTTAGCTCCTTTAGTTTGCGAGTAATCGTTAATGCTACGGATTTTCGCACCCAAATCTTTTACACTACACAAATTTTTACCGTCGGAACCAAAGAAGCTGGAGACCTGAAACCAATGGCCGTCGTAGGTAGATATGTCACCTATTTGGATTTAACCAAAGAAGCTGGAGACCTGAAACTAATGGCCGTCGTAGGTAGATATGTCACCTAGCTAGATTTAAAAAATATAGGCCAATCCGTCCAACACAACTCTCGTAAGAAATTTTCACGCATGAAAAAAGTGAAACTTATCGAAATATATAGCTTTTTTGGCTGTTAACAAAGGTAGCAGCTACCTTGTTTTTTCGAAAAATTGGCGGATGGACCAAAATTTAAATTGAGGAACTAATGCCCTTTTAAAATAGTTAAAGGTCGTCCCCATGTTGTCCAGAGGGGGTTTTTTTTAGCTCCTTTAGTTTTCGAGTAATCGTTAATGCTACGGATTTTCGCACCCAATTTTTTTACATTTCAAAAATTTCTACCATCGGAACCAAAGAAGCTGGAGACCTGAACCCAATAACCGTCGTAGGTAGATATGTCATCTACCTGGACTTAAAAAAAATTCAGGCAAATCCGTCCAACAAAACTCTCGCACCCAAATTTTTTACACATCAAAAATGTCTACCGTCGGAACCAAAGAAGCTGGAGACCTGAAACCAATGGCCGCGAGTTACGTCATCCCTCTACCAATGATCTGACTACACATATTCCAACGAGTAGCCTTCATTAATAGTTTATTGAACCACAAATAACTCTGATTATTAAAATTGCAATTCTTATCATTTTGAAATTTGAATAAAACGAAATTATAAATGTAATAAAAAAAAATAATAAAGAATGTTAGACAGGAACTTTGAATTAACAGAAAATATAAGAATAACAAAGTTATTCTCTTTGTAAGATAAAGAATTGCAACACATCATTTTTCTTATTTGAATCTTAAGAATAATAAAGTATTAACAAAAAATTTAGAAAATAATAATCAGAGTGTTTTTAGATCTTGAATAAAAAGGTTATAGTGACCATATTATGTAATCCAAAATTTAATTAAATAAATAAAAAGTTTGGTGAAAAAAAAAATATAATTGGCGCAGCCGGTAGGATAATCTTTTTAAAGATTATTACCTACTCAGCATAGTGAAAAGTAGTGAAAAATTTATCTAAAACGTTCAAAGTGTATAATTGAAGACAATTCAATTAGTATCGAGGGAATATCGATATAGTAGTGCTTCGAACAACGGACGACATCACGAAGTATGCAGAGCTACACCTACGGGATCACTATAATCATTACGGGGTGAGTTAAAATATTGATAAATTCTATAAACCGTCTGTAAGTCATAAATCTAAATCCTAAAACCTCTCAAAATTAAGTCTCACGGTTTATGAGACGTTTAGATTAAACATTTCGCGGTTTACGAAATAAAATTAATAAAAAGGAATATTTTCCAAAGTGAATTTATAAAACAAATGATAGTTATAGCTTAGTTTATGGTATTTTTTTTTTTATATATATACACATATATTATATATATGTATGAGCGAAATAGAAACAATTATTGACTTTGAAGCAGAATTAGATCAAATCAATTTTAAATTAGGAAAAATAAATTTAGATCAAAACAAAATGACGAAATAAATTAGCCCCAAAATTCCAAAAAACTAAAGTTACGAAAAATAATAAAGTCACTATAAACACAGAACAAGGAAAAGTTCATAAAACTAAAATAAAACAATTATTACAGGTTCTACCTGATAATGGGACAACAAATGACCATCACCAGCTTGGATAATAGTAACGGCATAATCCCAATTAAACTTCATGATGCAAGAATCATAACCAGCCATACAAGATTACTACATATCATCAGACTGGATAGATATGCAATTAACATTAATAAAAAATTTTCAAATATCGAATCGATCAATAAGATAGTAAACCTGGAATCAAAAACCAATAGCTTGTATCGGTATAGACTAAAAACTCTAAGACAAAAATTCGAAAATTTACAGGAAATCTATTACCATTTAAATCCTAGGAGACAAAAAAGAGGACTCATAAACGGCTTAGGTTCTATAATAAATAGTATTACTGGTAATTTAGATCAGGATGATCTCAAGAATATAGGACAAGCAATAGACATAATAAATAAAAATGAAGATAAATTGACAGATAAACTTAATGAACAGATAGCAATCAATAATCAAATGACAGATAGATTTTCGAAAATACAAAAATTTGTAACTGATCAATCAAGATTAATTGAATTTGAAGTACAGTTAGCATTAAATAATACCAAAACCACGGTTCTTTTGTTAAAATTAGACGAACAAATATCTCAGATTACGTATAATATAGAAAATTTACAGAAACATTTAGAAGATATAATCGA
Source organism: Tipula confusa (assembly GCA_963556175.1). Taxonomy (NCBI): domain Eukaryota; kingdom Metazoa; phylum Arthropoda; class Insecta; order Diptera; family Tipulidae; genus Tipula; species Tipula confusa. Next base: position 367,389 of record CAUVYK010000489.1, read on the forward strand.
ATCTATAACATTTGCAAAGTTAAAAATAATTTCGCGACACATTCTAAGCAAAAATGAAACCAATCTAATTTTTGATATAATGTTTAAACAAAACATTCTTATAAACTCAGAAGAAGATTTATACAATATAATTTGGCTACAAGCATATACAAATCAATCCGAAATCATATTTTCTATACAAATTCCTATATTCAACCATTCCAAATTCTCATTATTTCAATTGCAACAAACTTATATCAACCAAACCTTTATTATACCTATCCCGCACAATAAAATCCTAATCAATGTAGAATTTTATCAGTATTTAACGAAGCCCTGTAATATTATAAACAACTTCGCATATTGCGATATGGAAACAATAGAAAAAGTAGATGAAACTTGCATACCAGCATTAATTAATAACTTCCCAGCAAAATGTAATCTAACCAAACAAAAGATAGATACAAACATCATAGAAATATCACCCGGCAGTCTATACATATCAACAACTCAATCAACTCCATTTAAATCAACATGCAACCAGAAGCGGAAAGATATTATAGGACAACATATCATCCAGTATACCAATTGCACGATAAAGATATTAAATCAAACTTTTGGTAATACCTTCAAAGAACAACAAGAGGAATTTCCGATAATTCTTCCATACAACGACATAATTCCAGGAGATATTTTTATACCACCAAATCTAACACATCTAGAAGAAATCACCTTAAAACATGTTCAACAAATCGAACACCTGACACACCATACGTTACAACATCAAACACATACTACGATACTTACCATCATTATTGTTTTTGTTGGGACTATAACAATAATTTACATCATTTTCAAGATACAAAAATGTAGATCTGAGCAACCCGTAACCGCAACCTTACAGCCTGATGCTCCAAAGTTTCGACTTTGGCCCATTCGTAGGGGGGAGAAGTTACGTCATCCCTCTACCAATGATCTGACTACACACATTCCAACGAGTAGCCTTCAATAATAGTTTATTGAACCACAAATAACTCTGATTATTAAAATTGCAATTCTTATCATTTTGAAATTTGAATAAAACGAAATTATAAATGTAATAAAAAAAATAATAAAGAATGTTAGACAGTAACTTTGAATTAACAGAAAATATAAGAATAACAAAGTTATTCTCTTTGTAAGATAAAGAATTGCAACACATCATTTTTCTTATTTGAATCTTAAGAATAATAAAGTATTAACAAAAAATTTAGAAAATAATAATCAGAGTGTTTTTAGATCTTGAATAAAAAGGTTATAGTGACCATATTATGTAATCCAAAATTTAATTAAATAAATAAAAAGTTTGGTGAAAAAAAAATATAATTCGCGTAGGTAAATATGTCACCTTCCTGGATTTAAAGGCAATCAAAATAATTCAAGCCAATCCGTTTAACACAACTCTCGTAAGAAATTTTCATGCATGAAAAAAGTGAAACTTATCGAAATATATAGCTTTTTTGGCTGTTAACAAAGGTAGCTTATTCCTTGTTTTTTCGAAAAATTGGCGGATGGACCGAAATTTTAATTAAATAACTAATGCCTTTTTAAAATTGCTAAGGGTCGTCCCCATGTTGTCACGAGGAGGTTTTTTTAAGCTCCTTTAGTTTTCGAGTAATCGTTAATGCTACGGATTTTCGCACCAAATTTTTTTACACTTCAAAAATTTCTACCGTCGGAACCAAAGAAGCTGGAGACCTGAATCCAATTAGTGTCTTAGGTATATATTTCACCTACCTGGATTTAAAAAATTCAGGCCAATCCGTTTAACACAACTCTCGTAAGAAATTTTCACGCATGAAAAAAGTGAAACTTTTCGAAATTAATAGCTTTTTTGGCTGTTAACAAAGGAAGCAGCTACCTTCCTTATTTTTTCGAGAAATTGACAGATGGACCGAAATTTAAATTAACGAATTAATGCCCTTTTAAAATAGCTAAAGGTCGTCCCCATGTTGTCACGAGGAGGTTTTTTTTAGCTCCTTTAGTATTCGAGTAATCGTTTATGCTACGGATTTTCGCACCAAAATTTTTTACACTTTAAAAATTTCTACCGTCGGAACCAAAGTAGCTGGAGACCTAAATCCAATGGCCGTCGTAGGTAGATATGTCACCTACCTGGACTTAAAAAAATTCAGGCTAATCCGTCCAACACAACTCTCGCACCCAAATTTTTTACACTTCAAAAATTTCTACCGTCGGAAACAAAGAAGCTGGAGACCTGAAACCAATGGCCGTCGTAGGTAGATATGTCACCTACCTGGACTTAAATAAATTCAGGCCAATCCGTCCAACACAACTCTCGAACCCAAATTTTTTACATTTCAAAAATTTCTACCGTCGGAACCAAAGAAGCTGGAGACCTTAAACCAATGGCCGTCGTAGGGAGATATGTCATCTACCTGGACTTAAAAAAATTCAGGCCAATCCGTCCAACACAACTCTAGCACCCAAATTTTTTAAAACTTCAAAAATTTCTACTTTCGGAACCAAAGAAGCTGGAGACCTGAAACTAATGGCCGTCGTAGGTAGATATGTCACCTAGCTAGATTTAAAAAATATAGGCCAATCCGTCCAACACAACTCTCGTAAGAAATTTTCACGCATGAAAAAAGTGAAACTTATCGAAATATATAGCTTTTTTGCTGTTGACAAAGGTAGCTCCTTCCTTGTTTTTTCGAAAAATTGGCGGATGGACAAAAATTTGAACTTAGGAACTAATGTTCTTTTAAAAAAGCTAAGGGTCGTCCCCATGTTGTCACGAGGGGGTTTTTTTAGCTCATTTAGTTTTCGAGGAATCGTTAATGCTACGGATTTTCGCACTCAATTTCTTTACACTTCAAAAATTTCTACCGTCGGAACCAAAGAAGCTGGAAATTTAAAACGAATGGCTGTAATAGGTTGATATATCACCTACTTTGAAACCAAAAAAAAATAGCCAATCCGTTTAACACAACTCCCGTAAGAAGTTTTCACGCATGAAAAAAGTGAAACTTATCGAAATATATAGCTTTTTTGGCTGTTAGCAAAGGTAGCTCCTTCCTTGTTTTTTCGAAAAATTAATGGATGGACCGAAATTTAAATTAAAGAACTAATGTCCTTTTAAAATAGCTAAAAATCGTCCCCATGTTTTTTTTAGCTCCTTTATTTTTTAAATATATAGCTTTTTTGGCTGTTAACAAGGGTAACTCATTCCTTGTTTTTTCGAAAAATTGGCAGATGGATCAAAATTAAAATTTAAGGAACTAATGCCCTTTAAAAATAGCTACGATTTGTCACTGTGTTGTCACGAGGGGTTATTTTTTAGCTCCTTTAGTTTTCGAGTAATCGTTAATGCTACGGATTTTCGCACCCAAATTTTTTACTCTTCAAAAAATTTTACCGTCGGAACCAAAGAAGCTGAAAATTTGAAACCAGTGGCCGGTATAGGTAGATATATCACCTACTTTGAACCAAAAAAAAAAAGGCCAATCCGTAAAACACAACTCCCGTAAGAAATTTTCACGCATGAAAAAAGTGAAACTTATCGAAATATATAGCTTTTTTGGCTGTTAACAAAGGTAGCTAGCTACCTTCCTTTTTTTTCGAAAAATTATCGGATGGACCGAAATTTTAATTAAGGAACTTATGCCCTTTTAAAATAGCTAAGGGTCGTCCCCATGTTGTCACGAGGGGTTTTTTTTAGCTCCTTTAGTTTTCGAGTAATTGTTAATGCTATGGATTTTCGCACCCAATTTTTATACACTTCAAAAATTTCTACCGTTGGAACCAAAGATGCTTGAGACCTGAAACAAATGGCCGTCGTAGGGAGATATGTCATCTACCTAAATATAAAAAATTTAAGGCCAATCTGTCCAACACAACTCTCGTAAGAAATTTTCACGCATGAAAAAAGTGAAACTTATCGAAATATATAGCTTTTTTGGCTGTTAACAAAGGTAGCTAGCTACCTTCCTTGTTTTTTCGAAAAATTGGCAGATGGGCTGAAATTTAGATTATCGATTTAATGCCGTTTAAAAATAAATAAGAGTCGTCCCCATGTTGTCACGAGGGGGGATTTTTAACTCCTTTAGTTTTCGAGTAATCGTTAATGCTACGGATTTTCGCACTCAATTTTTTTACACTTCAAAAATTTTTACCGTCGGAACCAAAAAAGCTGGAGACTTGAAACCAATGGCCGTCGTAGGTAGATATATCATCCACCTGTATTTAAAAAATTCAGGATAATCCGTTTAACACAACTCTCGTAAGAAATTTTCACGCATGAAAAAAGTGAAACGTATCGAAATATATAGCTTTTTTGGCTGTTAACAAAGGTAGCAGCTACCTTGTTTTTTCGAAAAATTGGCAGATGAACCAAAATTTAAATTGAAGAACCAATGATCTTTTAAAATAGCTAAGGGTCGTCTCCATGTTGTCACGAGGAGGTTTTTTTTAGCTCCTTTAGTTTTCGAGTAATCGTTAATGCTACGGATTTTCGCACCCAAATTTTTTACACTTCAAAAATTTTTACCGTCGGAACCAAAAAAGCTGGAAATTTTAAACCAATGACTGTAATAGGTAAATATATCACCTACTTTGAACCAAAACAAACTAGCCAATCCGTCGAACACAACTCCCGTAAGAAATTTTCACGCATGAAAAAAGTGAAACTTATCGAAATATATAGCTTTTTTGACTGTTAACAAAGGTGGCTATCTTCCTTTTTTTTTCGAAAAATTGGCGGATTCACCAAAATTTAAATTATGGAACTAATGCTTTTTTAAAAAACCTAGAGGTCGTTCCCATTTTCAACGAGGGGGTTTGTTTTAGCTCCTTTAATTTTCGAGTAATCGTTAATGCTACGGATTTTCGCACTCAATTTTTTTACATTTCAAAAATTTCTACCGTTGGAACCAAAAAAGCTGGAAACCAATGGTTGTAATAGGTATATATATCACCAACTTTGAACCAAAAAAAACTAGCCAATCCGTCCAACACAACTCCCGTAAGAAATTTTCACGCATGAAAAAAGTGAAACTTATCGAAATATATAGCTTTTTTGGCTGTTAACAAAGGTAGCTCCTTCCTTGTTTTTACGAAATATTGGCGGATGGACCAAAATTTAAATTTAGGAACTAATGGCCTTTTAAAATAGCTAAAGGTTGTCCCCATGTTGTCACGAGGAGATTTTTTTTAGCTCCTTTAGTTTTCGAGTAATCGTTAATGCTACGGATTTTCGCACCCAATTTTTTTACATTTCAAAAATTTTTTACCATCGGAATTAAAGAAGCTGGAGACTTGAAACCTTTGGCCTTTGTAGGTAAATATGTCACCTACCTGGATTTAAAAAATTCAGGCCAATCTGTCCTACACAACTCTCGTTAGAAATTTTCACGCATGAAAAAAGTGAAACTTATCGAAATATATAGCTTTTTGGCTGTTAACAAAGGTAGCAGCTACCTTTTTTTTTTTTTTGAAAAATTGGCGGATGGACCAAAATTTAAATTAAGGAACTAAAGTCCTTTTTAAATAGCTGAGGGTCGTCTCCATGTTGTCAAGAGGAGGTTTTTTTTAGCTCCTTTAGTTTTCGAGTAATCGTTAATGCTACGGATTTTCGCACCCAAATTTTTTACACTTCAAAAATGTTTACCGTCGGAACCAAAAAAGCTGGAAATTTTAAACCAATGACTGTAATAGGTAAATATATCACCTACTTTGAACCAAAACAAACTAGCCAATCCGTCGAACACAACTCCCGTAAGAAATTTTCACGCATGAAAAAAGTGAAACTTATCGAAATATATAGCTTTTTTGGCTGTTAACAAAGGTGGCTATCTTCCTTTTTTTTCGAAAAATTGGCGGATTCACCAAAATTTAAATTATGGAACTAATGCTTTTTTAAAAAACCTAGAGGTCGTCCCCATTTTCAACGAGGGGGTTTGTTTTAGCTCCTTTAATTTTCGAGTAATCGTTAATGCTACGGATTTTCGCACTCAATTTTTTTACATTTCAAAAATTTCTACCGTTGGAACCAAAAAAGCTGGAAACCAATGGTTGTAATAGGTATATATATCACCAACTTTGAACCAAAAAAAACTAGCCAATCCGTCCAACACAACTCCCGTAAGAAATTTTCACGCATGAAAAAAGTGAAACTTATCGAAATATATAGCTTTTTTGGCTGTTAACAAAGGTAGCTCCTTCCTTGTTTTTACGAAATATTGGCGGATGGACCAAAATTTAAATTAAGGAACTAATGCCCTTTTAAAATAGCTAGAGGTCGTCTCCATGTTGTCAAGAGGAGGTTTTTTTTAGCTCCTTTAGTTTTCGAGTAATCGTTAATGCTACGGATTTTCGCACCCAAATTTTTTACACTTCAATAATTTTTACCGTCGGAACCAAAGAAGCTGGAAATTTTAAACCAATGGCTGTAATAGGTAAATATATCACCTACTTTGAACCAAAACAAACTAGCCAATCCGTCGAACACAACTCCAGTAAGAAATTTTCACGCATGAAAAAAGTGAAACTTATCGAAATATATAGCTTTTTTGACTTTTAACAAAGGTAGCAGCTACCTTTTTTTTTCTCGAAAAATTGGCGGATGGACAAAAATTTAAATAATGGAACTAATGCTTTTTTAAAATACCTAGAGGTCGTCCCCATGTTCAAACGAGGGGGTTTTTTTTAGCTCCTTTAGTTTTCGAGTAATCGTTAATGCTACGGATTTTCGCACTCAATTTTTTTACATTTCAAAAATTATTACCGTTGGAACCAAAAAAGCTGGAAACCAATGGTTGTAATAGGTATATATATCACCAATTTTGAACCAAAAAAAACTAGCCAATCCGTCCAACACAACTCCCGTAAGAAATTTTCACGCATGAAAAAAGTGAAACTTATCGAAATATATAGCTTTTTTGGCTGTTAACAAAGGTAGCTCCTTCCTTGTTTTTACGAAAAATTGGCGGATGGACCAAAATTTAAATTAAGGAACTAATGCCCTTTTAAAATAGCTAAGGGTTGTCCATGTGTTGTCACGAGGGGGTTTTTTTTAAGCTCCTTTAGTTTTCGAGTAATCGTTAATGCTACGGATTTTCGCACCAAAATTTTTTACTCTTCAAAAATTGTTACCGTCGGAACCAAAGAAGCTGAAAATTTGAAACCAGTGGCCGTTATAGGTAGATATATCACCTACTTTGAACCAAAAAAAACAGGCCAATCCGTAAAACACAACTCCCGTAAGAAATTTTCATGCATGAAAAAAGTGAAACTTATCGAAATATATAGCTTTTTTGACTTTTAACAAAGGTAGCAGCTACCTTTTTTTTCTCGAAAAATTGGCGGATGGACCAAAATTTAAATTAAGGAACTAATGGCCTTTTAAAATAGCTAAAGGTTGTCCCCATGTTGTCACGAGGAGATTTTTTTTAGCTCCTTTAGTTTTCGAGTAATCGTTAATGCTACGGATTTTCGCACCCAAATTTTTTACACTTCAAAAATTTTTACCGTCGGAACCAAAAAAGCTGGAAATTTGAAACCAATGGCTGTAATAGGTTGACATATCACCTACTTGGAACCATAAAAAACTAGCCAATCCGTTTACTAAAACTTCCGTAAGAAATTTTCACGCATGAAAAAAGTGAAACTTATCGAAATATATAGCTTTTTTGGCTGTTAACAAAAGTAGCTCCTTCCTTGTTTTTTCGAAAAATTGGCGGAAAGTCTGAAATTTAGATAAAAGGTTTAATGCCGTTTTAAAATATTTAAAAGTCGTCCCCATGTTGTCACAAGGGGGTTTTTTTAGCTCCTTTAGTTTTCGAGTAATCGTTAATGCTACGGATTTTCACACCCAAATTTTTTACACCTTAAAAATTTTTTCCGTCGGAACCAAAAAAACTGGAATATTGAAACCAATGGCTGTTGTAGGGAGATATATCACCTACTTGGAACCAAAAAAAATAGCCAATTCGTCCCACACAATTTTCGTTAGAAATTTTCACGAATGAAAAAAGTGAAACTTATCGAAATATATAGCTTTTTTGGCTGTTAACAAAGGTAGCAGCTACCTTGTTTTTTTCGAAAAATTGGCAGATGAACCGAAGTTTAAATTAAAGAACCAATGCCCTTTTAAAATAGCTAAGGGTCGTCTCCTTTTTGTCACGAGGGGGTTTTTTAGCTTCTTTAGTTTTCGAGTAATCGTTAATGCTACGGATTTTCGCACCCAAATTTTTTACAATTCGAAAATTTTTAACGTCGGAACCAAAGAAGCTGGAAATTTGAATCCAATGGTTTTTATAGGAAAATATATCACCTACTTGGAACCAAAAAAAACAGGCCAATCCGTAAAACACAACTCCCGTAAGAAATTTTCACGCATGAAAAAAGTGAAACTTATCGAAATATATAGCTTTTTTGACTTTAAACAAAGGTAGCAGCTACCTTTTTTTTTCTCGAAAAATTGGCGGATGGACCAAAATTTAAATTAAAAAACTAATGGCCTTTTAAAATAGCTAAAGGTCGTCCCCATGTTGTCACGAGGGGGTTTTTTTTAGCTCCTTTAGTTTTCGAGTAATCGTTAATGCTACGGATTTTCGCTCCCAAATTTTTTACACTTCAAAAATTTTTACCGTCGGAACCAAAGAAGCTGGAAACCAATGGTTGTAATAGGTATATATATCACCTACTGTGAACCAAAAAAGACTAGCCAATCCGTCCAACACAACTCCCGTAAGAAATTTTCACGCATGAAAAAAGTGAAACTAATCGAAATATATAGCTTTTTTGGCTGTTAACAAAGGTAGCTCCTTCCTTGTTTTTTCGAAAAAATGGCGGATGGACCAAAATTTAAATTTAGGAACTAATGGCCTTTTAAAATAGCTAAAGGTTGTCCCCATGTTGTCACGAGGAGATTTTTTTTAGCTCCTTTAGTTTTCGAGTAATCGTTAATGCTACGGATTTTCGCACCCAATTTTTTTACATTTCAAAAATTTTTTACCATCGGAATTAAAGAAGCTGGAGACTTGAAACCTTTGGCCTTTGTAGGTAAATATGTCACCTACCTGGATTTAAAAAATTCAGGCCAATCTGTCCTACACAACTCTCGTTAGAAATTTTCACGCATGAAAAAAATGAAACTTATCGAAATATATAGCTTTTTTGGCTGTTAACAAAGGTAGCAGCTACCTTTTTTTTTTTTGAAAAATTGGCGGATGGACCAAAATTTAAATTAAGGAACTAAAGTCCTTTTTAAATAGCTGAGGGTCGTCCCCATGTTGTCACGAGGGGTTTTTTTTAGCTCCTTTAGTTTTCGAGTAATCGTTAATGCTATGGATTTTCGCACTAAATTTTTTTACACTTCAAAAATTTTTACCGTCAGAATTAAAGAAACTGGAGACCTGAAACCTATGAGTGTCGTAGGTAGATATGTCACCTACTTGGATTTAAAAAATTCAGGCCAATCCGTCCAAAACGGATTTATATTTCAAAAAAGTGAAACTTATCGAAATATATAGCTTTTTTGGCTGTTAACAAAGGTAGCTCCTTCCTTGTTTTTTCGAAAAATTGGCGGATGGGCTGAAATTTATATTAGAAATTTAATGCCGTTGCAAAAAAGCTAAGAGTCGTCCCCATGTTGTCACGAGGGGGTTTTTTTAGATTCTTTAGTTTTCGAGTAATCGTTAATGCTACGGATTTTCGCACCCAATTTTGTTACACTTCAAAAATTTCTACCGTCGGAACCAAAGAAACTGGAGACCTTAAACCTGTGAGAGTTGTAGGTAGATATGTCACCTACTTATATCAGGCCAATCCATCTAACACAACTCTCGTTAGAAATTTTCACGCATGAAAAAAGTGAAACTTATCGAAATATATAGCTTTTTTGGCTGTTAACAAAGGTAGCTGCTATCTTGTTTTTTCGAAAAATTGGCGGATGGACCAAAGTTTAAGTTAAAAAACCCATGCCCTTTTAAAATAGCTAAGGGTCGTTTCCTTGTTGTCACGAGGGGGTTTTTTTTAGATCCTTTAGTTTTCGAGTAATCGTTAATGCTACGGATTTTCGCACCCAAATTTTTTACATTTCAAAAATTTTTACCGTCGGAACCAAAACAGCTGGAAATGTTAAACCAATAGCTGTTGTAGGTAGATATGTCACCTACCTGGATTTAAAAAATTCAGGCCAATTTGTCCAACGCAACTCTCGTAAGAAATTTTCACGCATGAAAAAAGTTAAACTTATCGAAATATATAGCTTTTTTGGCTGTTAACAAAGGTAGCAGCTACCTTTTTTTTTCGAAAAATTGGCGGATGGACCAAAATTTAAATTTAAAAACTAATGCCTTTTTCAAATAGCTAAAGGTCGTCCCCATGTTGTCACGAGATTTTTTTTTAGCTCCTTTAGTTTTCGAGTAATCGTTAATGCTACGGATTTTCGCTCCCAATTTTTTTACACTTCAAAATTTTCTACCGTCGGAACCAAAGAAGCTGGAGACCTGAAACTAATAGCCGTCATAGGAAGATATGTTACCTAACTTGATTTAAAAAATATAGGCCAATTCGTCCAACACAACTCTCGTAAGAAATTTTCACGCATGAAAAAAGTGAAACTTATCGAAATATATAGCTTTTTTAGCTGTTAACAAAGGTAGCTCCTTCCTTGTTTTTTCGAAAAATTAGTGGATGGACCATAATTTAAATTAAGAAACTAATTCCCTTTTAAAATAGCTAAGAGTTGTCCCCATGTTGTCACGAGGGGTTTTTTTTAGCTCCTTTAGTTTTCGAGTAATCGTTAATGCTACGGATTTTCGCACCCAATTTTTTTACACTTCAAAAATTTCTACCGTCGGAACCAAAGATGTTCGAGACCTGAAACCAGTGGCCGTCGTAGGTAGATATGTCATCTACCTGGACTTAAAAAATTTTAGGCCAATCTGTCCAAAACAACTCTCGTAAGAAATTTTCACGCATGAAAAAAGTGAAACTTATCGAAATATAAAGCTTTTTTGGCTGTTAACAAAGGTAGCAACTACCTTGTGTTTTCGAAAAATTGGCGGATGGACCAAAGTTTAAGTTAAAGAACCCATGCCCTTTTAAAATAGCTAAAGGTCGTCTCCTTGTGTTCACGAGGGGGTATTTTTTAGCTCCTTTAGTTTTCGAGTAATCGTTAATGCTACGGATTTTCACACCCAAATTTTTTACATTTCAAAAATTTTTACCGTCGGAACCAAAAAAGCTGGAAATTTGAAACTAATGGCTTTTATAGGAAGATGCATCACCTACATGGAACCAAAAATAACAGGCCAATCCATCTATCACAACTCCCGTAAGAAATTTTCACGCATGAAAAAAGTGAAACTTATCGAAATATATAGCTTTTTTGGCTGTTCACAAAGGTAGCTTCCTTGTTTTTCGAAAAATTGGCAGATGGGCTGAAATTTAGATTATCGATTTAATGCCGTTTCAAAATACTTAAGAGTCGTCTCCATGTTGTCACGAGGGGTTTTTTTAGCTCCTTTAGTTTTCGAGTAATCGTTAATGCTACAGATATTCGCACCCAAATTTTTTACACTTCAAAAATTTGTACCGTCGGAACCAAAGAAGCTGGAGACTTGAAACCAATGGCTTTAATAGGAAGATGCATCACCTACATGGAACCAAAAATAACAGGCCAATCCATCTATCACAACTCCCGTAAGAAATTTTCACGCATGAAAAAAGTGATACTTATCGAAATATATAGCTTTTTTGGCTGTTAACAAAGGTAGCAGCTACCTTTTTTTTCGAAAAATTGGCGGATGGACCAAAATTTAAATTAAAAAACTAATGGCTTTTTAAATAGCTAAAGGTCGTCCCCATGTTGTAACGAGGGGGTTTTTTTTAGCTCCTTCAGTTTTCGAGTAATCGTTAATGCTACGGATTTTCGCACCCAATTTTTTTACACTTCAAAAATTTTTACAATCGGAATTAAAGAAGCTGGAGACTTGAAACCTTTGGCCTTTGTAGGTAGATATGTCACCTACCTGGATTTTAAAAAAATCAGGCCAATCTGTCCAACACAACTCTCGTAAGAAATTTTCACGCATGAAAAAAGTGAAACTTATCGAAATATATAGCTTTTTTGGCTGTTAACAAAGGTAGCTCCTTCCTTGTTTTTTCGAAAAATTGGCGGATGGACCAAAATTTAAATTTAAAAACTAATGCCCTTTTCAAATAGCTAAAAATTGTCCCCATGTTGTCACGAGGGGTTTTTTTTTAGCTCCTTTAGTTTTCGAGTAATCGTTAATGCTACGGATTTTCAAACCCAAATTTTTTACACTTCAAAAATGTTTACCATCAAAACCACTGAAGCTGGAGACCTAAAACCAATAGTCATCGTAGGTAGATATATCACCTACCTGAATTTAAAAAACATAGGCCAATCCGTTCAACACAACTCTCGTAAGAAATTTTTACGCATGAAAAAAGTGAAACTTATCGAAATATATAGCTTTTTTGGCTGTTAACAAAGGTAGCTCCTTCCTTGTTTTTTCGAAAAATTGGTGGATGGACCGAAATTAAAATTGAAGAACTAATGCCCTTTTTAAAATAGTTAAGAGTTGTCCCCATGTTGTCACGAGGGGGTTTTTTTTTAGCTCCTTTAGTTTTCGAGTAATCGTTAATGCTACGGATTTTCGCACCCAATTTTTTTACACTTCAAAAATTTCTACCGTCGGAACCAAAGATGCTCGAGACCTGAAACCAGTGGCCGTCGTAGGTAGATATGTCATCTACCTGGACTTAGAAAGTTTTAGGCCAATCTGTCCAACACAACTCTCGTAAGAAATTTTCACGCATGAAAAAAGTGAAACTTATCGAAATATATACCTTTTTTGGCTGTTAACAAAGGTAGCTCCTTCCTTAATTTTTCGAAAAATTGGCGGATGGACCAAAATTTAAATTAAGGAACTAATGTTCTTTTAAAATAGCTAAGGGTTGTCCATGTGTTGTCACGAGGGGTTTTTTTTTAGCTCCTTTAGTTTTCGAGTAATCGTTAATGCTACGGATTTTCGCAACCAAATTTTTTACTCTTCAAAAATTTTTACCGTCGGAACCAAAGAAGCTGAAAATTTGAAACCAGTGGCCGTTATAGGTAGATATATCACCTACTTTGAACCAAAAAAACAGGCCAATCCGTAAAACACAACTCCCGTAAGAAATTTTCACGCATGAAAAAAGTGAAACTTATCGAAATATATAGCTTTTTTGGCTGTTAACAAAGGTAGCTACCTTCCTTTTTTTTCGAAAAATTGGCGGATTGACTTAAATTTAAATTATGGAACTTATGCGCTTTTAAAATAGCTAGAGGTCGTTACCATGTTGTCACGAGGGGGTTTTTTTTAGCTCCTTTAGTTTTCGAGTAATCGTTAATGCTACGGATTTTCGCACCCAATTTTTTTATACTTCAAAAATTTCTACCGTTGGAACCAAACAAATTGGAGACCTGAAACCAATGGCCGTTGTAGGTAATTTTACCACCTACCTGAACTTAAAAAATTCAGGCCAATCCGTTTAACACAACTCTCGTAAGAAATTTTCACGCATGAAAAAAGTGAAACTTATCGAAATATATAGCTTTTTTGGCTGTTAACAAAGGTAGCTCCTTCCTTGTTTTTTCGAAAAATTGGTGGATGGACCGAAATTTAAATTGAAGAACTAATGCCCTTTTTAAAATAGTTAAGAGTTGTCCCCATGTTGTCACGAGGGGGTTTTTTTTTAGCTCCTTTAGTTTTCGAGTATTCGTTAATGCTACGAATTTTCGCACCCAATTTTTTTACTTTTCAAGTTTTAAAATAGCTAAAGGTTTAAAGTAGCTAGTTTTAAAATAGCTAAGGGTCGTCCCCATGTTGTCACAAGGGGTTTTTTTTTAGCTCCTTTAGTTTTCGAGTAATCGTTAATGCTACGGATTTTCGCACCCAATTTTTTTACGCTTCAAAAATTTTTACCGTCTAAACCAAAGAAGCTGGAGACCTGAAACCAATGGCCAACGTAGGTAAATATGTCATTTATCTACATTTAAAAAATTCAGGCCAATCCGTTCAACACAATCTCGTAAGAAATTTTCACGCATTAAAAAAGTGAAACTTATTGAAATATATAGTTTTTTGGCTGTTAACAAAGATAGCTCCTTCCTTGTTTTTTCGAAAAATTGGCGGATGGACCGAAACTTAAACTAAGGAACTAATGCCCTTTTAAAATAGCTAAAGTTCGCCTTCATGTTGTCACGAGGGACTTTTTATTTAGCTCCTTTAGTTTTCGAGTAATCGTTAATGCTACGGATTTTCGCTCCCAATTTTTTTACACTTTAAAATTTTCTACCGTCGGAACCAAAGAAGCTGGAGACCTGAAACCAATAGCCGTTGTAGAAAGATATGTTACCTAACTTGATTTAAAAAATTCAGGCCAATCCGTCCAACACAACTCTCGTAAGAAATTTTCACGCATGAAAAAAGTGAAACTTATCGATATATATAGCTTTTTGGCTGTTAACAAAGCTAGCAGCTACCTTCCTTGTTTTTTCGAGAAATTGGCAGATGGACCGAAATTTAAATTAACGAATTAATGCCCTTTTAAAATAGCTTAGATTCGTCCCCATGTTGTCACGAGGGGGTTTTTTTTAGCTCCTTTAGTTTTCGAGTAATCGTTAATGCTACGGATTTTCGCACCCAAATTTTTTACACTTCAAAAATTTCTACCGTCGGAACCAAAGAAGCTGGAGACCTGAAACCAATGGCCGTCGTAGGTAGATATGTCACCTACCTGGATTTAACCAAAGAAGCTGGAGACCTGAAACTTATGGCCGTCGTAGGTAGATATGTCACCTAGCTAGATTTAAAAAATATAGGCCAATCCGTCCAACACAACTCTCGTAAGAAATTTTCACGCATGAAAAAAGTGAAACTTATCGAAATATAAAGCTTTTTTGGCTGTTAACAAAGGTAGCAGCTACCTTGTTTTTTCGAAAAATTGGCGGATGGACCAAAATTTAAATTGAGGAACTAATGCCCTTTTAAAATAGCTAAAGGTCGTCCCCATGTTGTCACGAGGGGGTTTTTTTTTAGCTTTTTTAGTTTTCGAGTAATCGTTAATGCTACGGATTTTCGCACCCAATTTTTTTACATTTATAAAATTTCTACCGTCGGAACCAAAGAAGCTGGAGACCTGAACCCAATAACCGTCGTAGGAAGATATGCCATCTACCTGTACTTAAAAAAATTCAGGCTTATCCGTCCAACAAAACTCTCGCACCAAAATTTTTTACACATCAAAAATTTCTACCGTCGGAACCAAAGAAGCTGGAGACCTGAAACCAATGGCCGCGTAGGTAAATATGTACCTACCGTAGGTAAATATGTACCGCGTAGGTAAATATGTACCTACCTTTATTTAAAGGCAATCAAAATAATTCAGGCCAATCCGTTTAACACAACTCTCGTAAGAAATTTTCATGCATGAAAAAAGTGAAACTTATCGAAATATATAGCTTTTTTGGCTGTTAACATAGGTAGCTTATTCCTTGTTTTTTCGAAAAATTGGCGGATGGACCGAAATTTAAACTAAGGAACTAATGCCTTTTTAAAATAGCTAAGGGTTGGCCCCATGTTGTCACGAGGAGATTTTTTTTAGCTCCTTTAGTTTTCGAGTAATCGTTAATGCTACGGATTTTTGCACCCAATTTTTTTACACTTCAAAAATTTCTACCGTCGGAACCAAATAAGCTGGAGACCTGAAACCAATGGTTGCAATAGGCAAATATGTCACCTACGTGGATTTAAAAAATTCAGGCCAATCCGTTTAACACAACTCTCGTTAGAAATTTTCACCCATGAAAAAAGTGAAACTAATCGAAATATATAGCTTTTTTGGCTGTTAACAAAGGTAGCAGCTAACTTTTTTTTCGAAAAATTGGCGGATGGACCAAAATTTAAATTAAGGAACTAATGCCTTTTTCAAATAGCTGGATTTTCGCACCCAAATTTTTTACACTTCAAAATTTTCTACCGTCGGAACCAAAGAAGCTGGAGACCTGAAACTAATAGCCGTCATAGGAAGATATGTTACCTAACTTGATTTAAAAAATATAGGCCAAATTGTCCAACACAACTCTCGTAAGAAATTTTCACGCATGAAAAAAGTGAAACTTATCGAAATATATAGCTTTTTTAGCTGTTAACAAAGGTAGCTCCTTCCTTGTTTTTTCGAAAAATTAGTGGATGGACCATAATTTAAATTAAGGAACTAATTCCCTTTTAAAATAGCTAAGAGTTGTCCCCATGTTGTCACGAGGGGTTTTTTTTAGCTCCTTTAGTTTTCGAGTAATCGTTAATGCTACGGATTTTCGCACCCAATTTTTTTACACTTCAAAAATTTCTACCGTCGGAACCAAAGATGTTCGAGACCTGAAACCAGTGGCCGTCGTAGGTAGATATGTCATCTACCTGGACTTAAAAAATTTTAGGCCAATCTGTCCAAAACAACTCTCGTAAGAAATTTTCACGCATGAAAAAAGTGAAACTTATCGAAATATAAAGCTTTTTTGGCTGTTAACAAAGGTAGCAGCTACCTTGTTTTTTCGAAAAATTGGCGGATGGACCAAAGTTTAAGTTAAAGAACCCATGCCCTTTTAAAATAGCTAAAGGTCGTCTCCTTGTGTTCACGAGTGGGTATTTTTTAGCTCCTTTAGTTTTCGAGTAATCGTTAATGCTACGGATTTTCGCACCCAAATTTTTTACATTTCAAACATTTTTACCGTCGGAACCAAAAAAGCTGGAAATTTGAAACTAATGGCTTTTATAGGTAGATGCATCACCTACATGGAACCAAAAATAACAGGCCAATCCATTTATCACAACTCCCGTAAGAAATTTTCACGCATGAAAAAAGTGAAACTTATCGAAATATATAGCTTTTTTGGCTGTTCACAAAGGTAGCTTCCTTGTTTTTCGAAAAATTGGCAGATGGGCTGAAATTTAGATTATTGATTTAATGCCGTTTCAAAATACTTAAGAGTCGTCCCCATGTTGTCACGAGGGGTTTTTTTTAGCTCCTTTAGTTTTCGAGTAATCGTTAATGCTACAGATATTCGCACCCAAATTTTTTACACTTCAAAAATTTGTACCGTCGGAACCAAAGAAGCTGGAGACTTGAAACCAATGGCTTTAATAGGAATATGCATCACCTACATGGAACCAAAAATAACAGGCCAATCCATCTATCACAACTCCCGTAAGAAATTTTCACGCATGAAAAAAGTGATACTTATCGAAATATATAGCTTTTTTGGCTGTTAACAAAGGTAGCAGCTACATTTTTTTTCGAAAAATTGGCGGATGGACCAAAATTTAAATTAAAAAACTAATGGCCTTTTTAAATAGCTAAAGGTCGTCCCCATGTTGTAACGAGGGGGTTTTTTTAGCTCCTTCAGTTTTCGAGTAATCGTTAATGCTACGGATTTTCGCACCCAATTTTTTTACACTTCAAAAATTTTTACAATCGGAATTAAAGAAGCTGGAGGCTTGAAACCTTTGGCCTTTGTAGGTAGATATGTCACCTACCTGGATTTTAAAAAATTCAGGCCAATCTGTCCAACACAACTCTCGTAAGAAATTTTCACGCATGAAAAAAGTGAAACTTATCGAAATATATTGCTTTTTTGGCTGTTAACAAAGGTAGCTCCTTCCTTGTTTTTTCGAAAAATTGGCGGATGGACCAAAATTTAAATTTAAAAACTAATGCCCTTTTCAAATAGCTAAAAATTGTCCCCATGTTGTCACGAGGGGTTTTTTTTTAGCTCCTTTAGTTTTCGAGTAATCGTTAATGCTACGGATTTTCAAACCCAAATTTTTTACACTTCAAAAATTTTTACCATCAAAACCAAAGAAGCTGGAGACCTAAAACCAATAGTCATCGTAGGTAGATATATCACCTACCTGAATTTAAAAAACATAGGCCAATCCGTTTAACACAACTCTCGTAAGAAATTTTTACGCATGAAAAAAGTGATACTTATCGAAATATATAGCTTTTTTGGCTGTTAACAAAGGTAGCAGCTACATTTTTTTTCGAAAAATTGGCGGATGGACCAAAATTTAAATTAAAAAACTAATGGCCTTTTTAAATAGCTAAAGGTCGTCCCCATGTTGTAACGAGGGGGTTTTTTTAGCTCCTTCAGTTTTCGAGTAATCGTTAATGCTACGGATTTTCGCACCCAATTTTTTTACACTTCAAAAATTTTTACAATCGGAATTAAAGAAGCTGGAGGCTTGAAACCTTTGGCCTTTGTAGGTAGATATGTCACCTACCTGGATTTTAAAAAATTCAGGCCAATCTGTCCAACACAACTCTCGTAAGAAATTTTCACGCATGAAAAAAGTGAAACTTATCGAAATATATTGCTTTTTTGGCTGTTAACAAAGGTAGCTCCTTCCTTGTTTTTTCGAAAAATTGGCGGATGGACCAAAATTTAAATTTAAAAACTAATGCCCTTTTCAAATAGCTAAAAATTGTCCCCATGTTGTCACGAGGGGTTTTTTTTTAGCTCCTTTAGTTTTCGAGTAATCGTTAATGCTACGGATTTTCAAACCCAAATTTTTTACACTTCAAAAATTTTTACCATCAAAACCAAAAAAGCTGGAGACCTAAAACCAATAGTCATCGTAGGTAGATATATCACCTACCTGAATTTAAAAAACATAGGCCAATCCGTTCAACACAACTCTCGTAAGAAATTTTTACGCATGAAAAAAGTGAAACTTATCGAAATATATAGCTTTTTTGGCTGTTAACAAAGGTAGCTCCTTCCTTGTTTTTTCGAAAAATTGGTGGATGGACCGAAATTTAAATTGAAGAACTAATGCCCTTTTTAAAATAGTTAAGAGTTGTCTCCATGTTGTCACGAGGGGTTTTTTTTTTAGCTCCTTTAGTTTTCGAGTAATCGTTAATGCTACGGATTTTCGCACCCAATTTTTTTACACTTCAAAAATTTCTACCGTCGGAACCAAAGATGCTCGAGACCTGAAACCAGTGGCCGTCGTAGGTAGATATGTCATCTACATGGACTTAGAAAGTTTTAGGCCAATCTGTCCAACACAACTCTCGTAAGAAATTTTCACGCATGAAAAAAGTGAAACTTATCGAAATATATACCTTTTTTGGCTGTTAACAAAGGTAGCTCCTTCCTTAATTTTTCGAAAAATTGGCGGATGGACCAAAATTTAAATTAAGGAACTAATGTTCTTTTAAAATAGCTAAGGGTTGTCCATGTGTTGTCACGAGGGGTTTTTTTTTAGCTCCTTTAGTTTTCGAGTAATCGTTAATGCTACGGATTTTCGCACCCAAATTTTTTACTCTTCAAAAATTTTTACCGTGGGAACCAAATAAGCTGAAAATTTGAAACCAGTGGCCGTTATAGGTAGATATATCACCTACTTTGAACCAAAAAAACAGGCCAATCCGTAAAACACAACTCCCGTAAGAAATTTTCACGCATGAAAAAAGTGAAACTTATCGAAATATATAGCTTTTTTGGCTGTTAACAAAGGTAGCTACCTTCCTTTTTTTTCGAAAAATTAGCGGATTGACTTAAATTAAAATTATTAAACTTATGCGCTTTTAAAATAGCTAGAGGTCGTTACCATGTTGTCACGAGGGGGTTTTTTTTAGCTCCTTTAGTTTTCGAGTAATCGTTAATGCTACGGATTTTAACACCCAATTTTTTTATACTTCAAAAATTTCTACCGTTGAAACTAAACAAATTGGAGACCTGAAACCAATGGCCGTTGTAGGTAATTTTACCACCTACCTGGACTTAAAAAATTCAGGCCAATCCGTTTAACACAACTCTCGTAAGAAATTTTCACGCATGAAAAAAGTGAAACTTATCGAAATATATAGCTTTTTTGGCTGTTAACAAAGGTAGCTCCTTCCTTGTTTTTTCGAAAAATTGGTGGATGGACCTAAATTTAAATTGAAGAACTAATGCCCTTTTTAAAATAGTTAAGAGTTGTCCCCATGTTGTCACGAGGGGGTTTTTTTTTAGCTCCTTTAGTTTTCGAGTATTCGTTAATGCTACGAATTTTCGCACCCAATTTTTTTACTTTTCAAGTTTTAAAATAGCTAAAGGTTAAAAGTAGCTAGTTTTAAAATAGCTAAGGGTCGTCCCCATGTTGTCACAAGGGGGTTTTTTTTAGCTCCTTTAGTTTTCGAGTAATCGTTAATGCTACGGATTTTCGCACCCAATTTTTTTACGCTTCAAAAATTTTTACCGTCTAAACCAAAGAAGCTGGAGACCTGAAACCAATGGCCAACGTAGGTAAATATGTCATTTATCTACATTTAAAAAATTCAGGCCAATCCGTTCAACACAATCTCGTAAGAAATTTTCACGCATTAAAAAAGTGAAACTTATTGAAATATATAGTTTTTTGGCTGTTAACAAAGGTAGCTCCTTCCTTGTTTTTTCGAAAAGTTGGCGGATGGACCGAAACTTAAACTAAGGAACTAATGCCCTTTTAAAATAGCTAAAGTTCGCCTTCATGTTGTCACGAGGGACTTTTTATTTAGCTCCTTTAGTTTTCGAGTAATCGTTAATGCTACGGATTTTCGCTCCCAATTTTTTTACACTTCAAAATTTTCTACCGTCGGAACCAAAGAAGCTGGAGACCTGAAACCAATAGCCGTTGTAGAAAGATATGTTACCTAACTTGATTTAAAAAATTCAGGCCAATCCGTCCAACACAACTCTCGTAAGAAATTTTCACGCATGAAAAAAGTGAAACTTATCGAAATATATAGCTTTTTTGGCTGTTAACAAAGCTAGCAGCTACCTTCCTTGTTTTTTCGAGAAATTGGCAGATGGACCGAAATTTAAATTAACGAATTAACGCCCTTTTAAAATAGCTTAGATTCGTCCCCATGTTGTCACGAGGGGGTTTTTTTTAGCTCCTTTAGTTTTCGAGTAATCGTTAATGCTACGGATTTTCGCACCCAAATTTTTTACACTTCAAAAATTTCTACCGTCGGAACCAAAGAAGCTGGAGACCTGAAACCAATGGCCGTCGTAGGTAGATATGTCACCTACCTGGATTTAACCAAAGAAGCTGGAGACCTGAAACTTATGGCCGTCGTAGGTAGATATGTCACCTAGCTAGATTTAAAAAATATAGGCCAATCCGTCCAACACAACTCTCGTAAGAAATTTTCACGCATGAAAAAAGTGAAACTTATCGAAATATAAAGCTTTTTTGGCTGTTAACAAAGGTAGCAGCTACCTTGTTTTTTCGAAAAATTGGCGGATGGACCAAAATTTAAATTGAGGAACTAATGCCCTTTTAAAATAGCTAAAGGTCGTCCCCATGTTGTCATGAGGGGGTTTTTTTTTAGCTTTTTTAGTTTTCGAGTAATCGTTAATGCTACGGATTTTCGCACCAAATTTTTTTACATTTATAAAATTTCTACCGTCGGAACCAAAGAAGCTGGAGACCTGAACCCAATAACCGTCGTAGGAAGATATGTCATCTACCTGTACTTAAAAAAATTCAGGCTAATCCGTCCAACAAAACTCTCGCACCAAAATTTTTTACACATCAAAAATTTCTACCGTCGGAACCAAAGAAGCTGGAGACCTGAAACCAATGGCCGCGTAGGTAAATATGTACCTACCGTAGGTAAATATGTACCGCGTAGGTAAATATGTACCTACCTTTATTTAAAGGCAATCAAAATAATTCAGGCCAATCCGTTTAACACAACTCTCGTAAGAAATTTTCATGCATGAAAAAAGTTAAACTTATCGAAATATATAGCTTTTTTGGCTGTTAACAAAGGTAGCTTATTCCTTGTTTTTTCGAAAAATTGGCGGATGGACCGAAATTTAAACTAAGGAACTAATGCCTTTTTAAAATAGCTAAGGGTCGTCCCCATGTTGTCACGAGGAGGTTTTTTTAGCTCCTTTAGTTTTCGAGTAATCGTTAATGCTACGAATTTTCGCACCCAATTTTTTTACACTTCAAAAATTTCTACCGTCGGAACCAAAGAAGCTGGAGACCTGAAACCAATGGCCGTCGTAGGTAGATATGTCACCTTCCTGGACTTAAATAAATTCAGGCCAATCCGTCCAACACAACTCTCGCACCCAAATTTTTTACACTTCAAAAATTTCTACCGTCGGAACCAATGAAGCTGGAGACCTACAACCAATGGCTGTCGTAGGTAGATATGTCTTCTACCTGGACTTAAAAAAATTCAGGCCAATCCGTCCAACACAACTCTAGCACCCAAATTTTTTACACTTCAAAAATTTCTACTTTCGGAACCAAAGAAGCTGGAGACCTGAAACTAATGGCCGTCGTAGGTAGATATGTCACCTAGCTAGATTTAAAAAATATAGGCCAATCCGTCCAACACAACTCTCGTAAGAAATTTTCATGCATGAAAAAAGTGAAACTTATCGAAATATATAGCTTCTTTGCTGTTAACAAAGGCAGCTCCTTCCTTGTTTTTTCGAAAAATTGGCGGATGGACAAAAATTTAAACTTAGAAACTAATCCTCTTTTAAAAAAGCTTAGTGTCGTCCCCATGTTGTCACGAAAGGGTTTTTTTTGGTCCTTTAGTTTTCGAGTAATCGTTAATGCTACGGATTTTCGCACCCAATTTTTTTACACTTCAAAAATTTTTACCGTCGGAACCAAAGAAGCTGGAAATTTTAAACCAATGGCTGTAATAGGTAGATATATCACCTACTTTGAAACTAAGAAAACTAGCCAAACCGTTTAACACAACTCCCGTAAGAAATTTTCACGCATGAAAAAAGTGAAACTTATCGAAATATATAGCTTTTTTGGCTGTTAACAAAGGTAGCTCCTTCCTTGTTTTTTCGAAAAATTGGTGGATGGACCTAAATTTAAATTAAGGATTTAATGTCCTTTTAAAATAGCTAAAAATCGTCCCCATGTTGTCAAGAGGGTTTTTTTTTTAGCTCCTTTAGTTTTCGAGTAATCGTTAATGCTACGGATTTTCGCACCCAATTTTCTACACTTCAAAAATTTCTACCGTCGGAACCAAAAAAACTGGAGACCTGAAACCAATGGCCGTCGTAGGAAGATTTGTCACCTACCTGGACTTAAAAAAATTCAGGCCAATCCGTCCAACACAACTCTCGTAAGAAATTTTCACGCATGAAAAAAGTGAAACTTATCGAAATATATAGCTTTTTTGGCTGTTAACAAAGGTAGCAGCTACCTTCCTTGTTTTTTCGAAAAATTGACAGATGGACCAAAATTTAGATTAACGAATTAATGCCCTTCTAAAATAGCTACGGGTCGTCCCCATGTTGTCACGAGGGGTTTTTTTTAGCTCCTTTAGTTTGCGAGTAATCGTTAATGCTACGGATTTTCGCACCCAAATTTTTTACACTTCACAAATTTTTACCGTCGGAACCAAAGAAGCTGGAGACCTGAAACCAATGGCCGTCGTAGGTAGATATGTCACCTACCTGGATTTAACCAAAGAAGCTGGAGACCTGAAACTAATGGCCGTCGTAGGTAGATATGGCACCTAGCTAGATTTAAAAAATATAGGCCAATCCGTCCAACACAACTCTCGTAAGAAATTTTCACGCATGAAAAAAGTGAAACTTATCGAAATATAAAGCTTTTTTGGCTGTTAACAAAGGTAGCAGCTACCTTGTTTTTTCGAAAAATTGGCGGATGGACCAAAATTTAAATTGAGGAACTAATGCCCTTTTAAAATAGCTAAAGGTCGTCCCCATGTTGTCACGAGGGGTTTTTTTTTAGCTTTTTTAGTTTTCGAGTAATCGTTAATGCTACGGATTTTCGCACCCAATTTTTTTACATTTATAAAATTTCTACCGTCGGAACCAAAGAAGCTGGAGACCTGAACCCAATAACCATCGTAGGAAGATATGTCATCTACCTGTACTTAAAAAAATTCAGGCTAATCCGTCCAACAAAACTCTCGCACCAAAATTTTTTACACATCAAAAATTTCTACCGTCGGAACCAAAGAAGCTGGAGACCTGAAACCAATGGCCGCGTAGGTAAATATGTACCTACCGTAGGTAAATATGTACCGCGTAGGTAAATATGTACCTACCTTTATTTAAAGGCAATCAAAATAATTCAGGCCAATCCGTTTATCACAACTCTCGTAAGAAATTTTCATGCATGAAAAAAGTGAAACTTATCGAAATATATAGCTTTTTTGGCTGTTAACAAAGGGAGCTTATTCCTTGTTTTTTCGAAAAATTGGCGGATGGACCGAAATTTAAACTAAGGAACTAATGCCTTTTTAAAATAGCTAAGGGTCGTCCCCATGTTGTCACGAGGAGGTTTTTTTAGCTCCTTTAGTTTTCGAGTAATCGTTAATGCTACGAATTTTCGCACCCAATTTTTTTACACTTCAAAAATTTCTACCGTCGGAACCAATGAAGCTGGAGACCTACAACCAATGGCTGTCGTAGGTAGATATGTCTTCTACCTGGACTTAAAAAAATTCAGGCCAATCCGTCCAACACAACTCTAGCACCCAAATTTTTTACACTTCAAAAATTTCTACTTTCGGAACCAAAGAAGCTGGAGACCTGAAACTAATGGCCGTCGTAGGTAGATATGTCACCTAGCTAGATTTAAAAAATATAGGCCAATCCGTCCAACACAACTCTCGTAAGAAATTTTCATGCATGAAAAAAGTGAAACTTATCGAAAAATATAGCTTTTTTGCTGTTAACAAAGGCAGCTCCTTCCTTGTTTTTTCGAAAAATTGGCGGATGGACAAAAATTTAAACTTAGAAACTAATCCTCTTTTAAAAAAGCTTAGTGTCGTCCCCATGTTGTCACGAAAGGGTTTTTTTTGGTCCTTTAGTTTTCGAGTAATCGTTAATGCTACGGATTTTCGCACCCAATTTTTTTACACTTCAAAAATTTCTACCGTCGGAACCAAAGAAGCTGGAAATTTTAAACCAATGGCTGTAATAGGTAGATATATCACCTACTTTAAAACTAAGAAAACTAGCCAATCCGTTTAACACAACTCCCGTAAGAAATTTTCACGCATGAAAAAAGTGAAACTTATCGAAATTTATAGCTTTTTTGGCTGTTAACAAAGGTAGCTCCTTCCTTGTTTTTTCGAAAAATTGGTGGATGGACCAAAATTTAAATTAAGGATTTAATGTCCTTTTAAAATAGCTAAAAATCGTCCCCATGTTGTCAAGAGGGGTTTTTTTTTAGCTCCTTTAGTTTTCGAGTAATCGTTAATGCTACGGATTTTCGCACCCAATTTTTTACACTTCAAAAATTTCTACCGTCGGAACCAAAAAAACTGGAGACCTGAAACCAATGGCCGTCGTAGGAAGATATGTCACCTACCTGGACTTAAAAAAATTCAGGCCAATCCGTCCAACACAACTCTCGTAAGAAATTTTCACGCATGAAAAAAGTGAAACTTATCGAAATATATAGCTTTTTTGGCTGTTAACAAAGGTAGCAGCTACCTTCCTTGTTTTTTCGAGAAATTGACAGATGGACCAAAATTTAGATTAACGAATTAATGCCCTTCTAAAATAGCTAAGGGTCGTCCCCATGTTGTCACGAGGGGGTTTTTTTAGCTCCTTTAGTTTGCGAGTAATCGTTAATGCTACGGATTTTCGCACCCAAATTTTTTACACTACACAAATTTTTACCGTCGGAACCAAAGAAGCTGGAGACCTGAAACCAATGGCCGTCGTAGGTAGATATGTCACCTACCTGGATTTAACCAAAGAAGCTGGAGACCTGAAACTAATGGCCGTCGTAGGTAGATATGTCACCTAGCTAGATTTAAAAAATATAGGCCAATCCGTCCAACACAACTCTCGTAAGAAATTTTCACGCATGAAAAAAGTGAAACTTATCGAAATATATAGCTTTTTTGGCTGTTAACAAAGGTAGCAGCTACCTTGTTTTTTCGAAAAATTGGCGGATGGACCAAAATTTAAATTGAGGAACTAATGCCCTTTTAAAATAGCTAAAGGTCGTCCCCATGTTGTCACGAGGGGGTTTTTTTTAGCTCCTTTAGTTTTCGAGTAATCGTTAATGCTACGGATTTTCGCACCCAATTTTTTTACATTTCAAAAATTTCTACCATCGGAACCAAAGAAGCTGGAGACCTGAACCCAATAACCGTCGTAGGTAGATATGTCATCTACCTGGACTTAAAAAAAATTCAGGCAAATCCGTCCAACAAAACTCTCGCACCCAAATTTTTTACACATCAAAAATGTCTACCGTCGGAACCAAAGAAGCTGGAGACCTGAAACCAATGGCCGCGAGTTACGTCATCCCTCTACCAATGATCTGACTACACACATTCCAACGAGTAGCCTTCATTAATAGTTTATTGAACCACAAATAACTCTGATTATTAAAATTGCAATTCTTATCATTTTGAAATTTGAATAAAACGAAATTATAAATGTAATAAAAAAAAATAATAAAGAATGTTAGACAGAAACTTTGAATTAACAGAAAATATAAGAATAACAAAGTTATTCTCTTTGTAAGATAAAGAATTGCAACACATCATTTTTCTTATTTGAATCTTAAGAATAATAAAGTATTAACAAAAAATTTAGAAAATAATAATCAGAGTGTTTTTAGATCTTGAATAAAAAGGTTATAGTGACCATATTATGTAATCCAAAATTTAATTAAATAAATAAAAAGTTTGATGAAAAAAAAAATATAATTGGCGCAGCCGGTAGGATAATCTTTTTAAAGATTATTACCTACTCAGCATAGTGAAAAGTAGTGAAAAATTTATCTAAAACGTTCAAAGTGTATAATTGAAGACAATTCAATTAGTAACGAGGGAATATCGATATAGTAGTGCTTCGAACAACGGACGACATCACGAAGTATGCAGAGCTACACCTACGGGATCACTATAATCATTACGGGGTGAGTTAAAATATTGATAAATTCTATAAACCGTCTGTAAGTCATAAATCTAAATCCTAAAACCTCTCAAAATTAAGTCTCACGGTTTATGAGACGTTTAGATTAAACATTTCGCGGTTTACGAAATAAAATTAATAAAAAGGAATATTTTCCAAAGTGAATTTATAAAACAAATGATAGTTATAGCTTAGTTTATGGTATTTTAGTTTATGGACCTGAAACCAATGGCCGCGAGTTACGTCATCCCTCTACCAATGATCTGACTACACACATTCCAACGAGTAGCCTTCAATAATAGTTTATTGAACCACAAATAACTCTGATTATTAAAATTGCAATTCTTATCATTTTGAAATTTGAATAAAACGAAATTATAAATGTAATAAAAAAAATAATAAAGAATGTTAGACAGTAACTTTGAATTAACAGAAAATATAAGAATAACAAAGTTATTCTCTTTGTAAGATAAAGAATTGCAACACATCATTTTTCTTATTTGAATCTTAAGAATAATAAAGTATTAACAAAAAATTTAGAAAATAATAATCAGAGTGTTTTTAGATCTTGAATAAAAAGGTTATAGTGACCATATTATGTAATCCAAAATTTAATTAAATAAATAAAAAGTTTGGTGAAAAAAAAAATATAATTCGCGTAGGTAAATATGTCACCTTCCTGGATTTAAAGGCAATCAAAATAATTCAAGCCAATCCGTTTAACACAACTCTCGTAAGAAATTTTCATGCATGAAAAAAGTGAAACTTATCGAAATATATAGCTTTTTTGGCTGTTAACAAAGGTAGCTTATTCCTTGTTTTTTCGAAAAATTGGCGGATGGACCGAAATTTTAATTAAATAACTAATGCCTTTTTAAAATTGCTAAGGGTCGTCCCCATGTTGTCACGAGGAGGTTTTTTTTAGCTCCTTTAGTTTTCGAGTAATCGTTAATGCTACGGATTTTCGCACCCAATTTTTTTACACTTCAAAAATTTCTACCGTCGGAACCAAAAAAGCTGGAGACCTGAATCCAATTTGTGTCTTAGGTATATATTTCACCTACCTGGATTTAAAAAATTCAGGCCAATCCGTTTAACACAACTCTCGTAAGAAATTTTCACGCATGAAAAAAGTGAAACTTTTCGAAATTAATAGCTTTTTTGGCTGTTAACAAAGGAAGCAGCTACCTTCCTTATTTTTTCGAGAAATTGACAGATGGACCGAAATTTAAATTAACGAATTAATGCCCTTTTAAAATAGCTAAAGGTCGTCCCCATGTTGTCACGAGGAGGTTTTTTTTAGCTCCTTTAGTATTCGAGTAATCGTTTATGCTACGGATTTTCGCACCAAAATTTTTTACACTTTAAAAATTTCTACCGTCGGAACCAAAGTAGCTGGAGACCTAAATCCAATGGCCGTCGTAGGTAGATATGTCACCTACCTGGACTTAAAAAAATTCAGGCTAATCCGTCCAACACAACTCTCGCACCCAAATTTTTTACACTTCAAAAATTTCTACCGTCGGAAACAAAAAAGCTGGAGACCTGAAACCAATGGCCGTCGTAGGTAGATATGTCACCTACCTGGACTTAAATAAATTCAGGCCAATCCGTCCAAAACAACTCTCGAACCCAAATTTTTTACATTTCAAAAATTTCTACAGTCGGAACCAAAGAAGCTGGAGACCTGAAACCAATGGCCGTGGTAGGGAGATATGTCATCTACCTGGACTTAAAAAAATTCAGGCCAATCCGTCCAACACAACTCTATCACCCAAATTTTTTAAAACTTCAAAAATTTCTACTTTCGGAACCAAAGAAGCTGGAGACCTGAAACTAATGGCCGTCGTAGGTAGATATGTCACCTAGCTAGATTTAAAAAATATAGGCCAATCCGTCCAACACAACTCTCGTAAGAAATTTTCACGCATGAAAAAAGTGAAACTTATCGAAATATATAGCTTTTTTGCTGTTAACAAAGGTAGCTCCTTCCTTGTTTTTTCGAAAAATTGGCGGATGAACCAAAATTTAAATTGAAAAACAAATGATCTTTTAAAATAGCTAAGGGTCGTCTCCATGTTGTCAAGAGTAGGTTTTTTTTAGCTCCTTTAGTTTTCGAGTAATCGTTAATGCTACGGATTTTCGCACCCAAATTTTTTACACTTCAAAAATTTTTACCGTCGGAACCAAAAAAGCTGGAAATTTTAAACCAATGGCTGTAATAGGTAAATATATCACCTACTTTGAACCAAAACAAACTAGCCAATCCGTCGAACACAACTCCCGTAAGAAATTTTCACGCATGAAAAAAGTGAAACTTATCGAAATATATAGCTTTTTTGGCTGTTAACAAAGGTGGCTATCTTCCTTGTTTTTACGAAATATTAGCGGATGGACCAAAATTTAAATTAAGGAACTAATGCCCTTTTAAAATAGCTAGGGGTCGTCTCCATGTTGTCAAGGGGAGGTTTTTTTTAGCTCCTTTAGTTTTCGAGTAATCGTTAATGCTACGGATTTTCGCACCCAAATTTTTTACACTTCAATAATTTTTACCGTCGGAACCAAAAAAGCTGGAAATTTTAAACCAATGGCTGTAATAGGTAAATATATCACCTACTTTGAACCAAAACAAACTAGCCAATCCGTCGAACACAACTCCCGTAAGAAATTTTCACGCATGAAAAAAGTGAAACTTATCGAAATATATAGCTTTTTTGCTGTTAACAAAGGCAGCTCCTTCCTTGTTTTTTCGAAAAATTGGCGGATGGACAAAAATTTAAACTTAGAAACTAATCCTCTTTTAAAAAAGCTAAGGGTCGTCCCCATGTTGTCACGAAAGGGTTTTTTTTGGTCCTTTAGTTTTCGAGTAATCGTTAATGCTACGGATTTTCGCACCCAATTTTTTTACACTTCAAAAATTTCTACCGTCGGAACCAAAGAAGCTGGAAATTTTAAACCAATGGCTGTAATAGGTAGATATATCACCTACTTTGAAACTAAGAAAACTAGCCAATCCGTTTAACACAACTCCCGTAAGAAATTTTCACGCATGAAAAAAGTGAAACTTATCGAAATATATAGCTTTTTTGGCTGTTAACAAAGGTAGCTCCTTCCTTGTTTTTTCGAAAAAATGGTGGATGGACCAAAATTTAAATTAAGGATTTAATAACCTTTTAAAATAGCTAAAAATCGTCCCCATGTTGTCAAGAGGGGTTTTTTTTTAGCTCGTTTAGTTTTCGAGTAATCGTTAATGCTACGGATTTTCGCACCCAATTTTTTACAATTCAAAAATTTCTACCGTCGGAACCAAAAAAACTGGAGACCTGAAACCAATGGCCGTCGTAGGAAGATATGTCACCTACCTGGACTTAAAAAAATTCAGGCCAATCCGTCCAACACAACTCTCGTAAGAAATTTTCACGCATGAAAAAAGTGAAACTTATCGAAATATATAGCTTTTTTGGCTGTTAACAAAGGTAGCAGCTACCTTCCTTGTTTTTTCGAGAAATTGACAGATGGACCAAAATTTAGATTAACGAATTAATGCCCTTCTAAAATAGCTAAGGGTCGTCCCCATGTTGTCACGAGGGGGTTTTTTTAGCTCCTTTAGTTTGCGAGTAATCGTTAATGCTACGGATTTTCGCACCTTAATTTTTTACACTTCACAAATTTTTACCGTCGGAACCAAAGAAGCTGGAGACCTGAAACCAATGGCCGTCGTAGGTAGATATGTCACCTACCTGGATTTAACCAAAGAAGCTGGAGACCTGAAACTAATGGCCGTCGTAGGTAGATATGTCACCTAGCTAGATTTAAAAAATATAGGCCAATCCGTCCAACACAACTCTCGTAAGAAATTTTCACGCATGAAAAAAGTGAAACTTTTCGAAATTAATAGCTTTTTTGGCTGTTAACAAAGGAAGCAGCTACCTTCCTTATTTTTTCGAGAAATTGACAGATGGACCGAAATTTAAATTAACGAATTAATGCCCTTTTAAAAAAGCTAAGGGTCGTCCCCATGTTGTCACGAGGGGGTTTTTTTAGCTCATTTAGTTTTCGAGGAATCGTTAATGCTACGGATTTTCGCACCCAATTTCTTTACACTTCAAAAATTTCTACCGTCGGAACCAAAGAAGCTGGAAATTTAAAACGAATGGCTGTAATAGGTTGATATATCACCTACTTTGAAACCAAAAAAAAATAGCCAATCCGTTTAACACAACTCCCGTAAGAAGTTTTCACGCATGAAAAAAGTGAAACTTATCGAAATATATAGCTTTTTTGACTGTTAGCAAAGGTAGCTCCTTCCTTGTTTTTTCGAAAAATTGGTGGATGGATCAAAATTAAAATTTAAGGAACTAATGCCCTTTAAAAATAGCTACGATTTGTCACTGTGTTGTCACGAGGGGTTATTTTTTAGCTCCTTTAGTTTTCGAGTAATCGTTAATGCTACGGATTTTCGCACCCAAATTTTTTACTCTTCAAAAAATTTTACCGTCGGAACCAAAGAAGCTGAAAATTTGAAACCAGTGGCCGGTATAGGTAGATATATCACCTACTTTGAACCAAAAAAAAAAAGGCCAATCCGTAAAACACAACTCCCGTAAGAAATTTTCACGCATGAAAAAAGTGAAACTTATCGAAATTTATAGCTTTTTTGGCTGTTAACAAAGGTAGCTAGCTACCTTCCTTTTTTTTCGAAAAATTATCGGATGGACCGAAATTTAAATTAAGGAACTTATGCCCTTTTAAAATAGCTAAGGGTCGTCCCCATGTTGTCACGAGGGGTTTTTTTTAGCTCCTTTAGTTTTCGAGTAATTGTTAATGCTATGGATTTTCGCACCCAATTTTTTTACAATTCAAAAATTTCTACCGTTGGAACCAAAGATGCTTGAGACCTGAAACCAATGGCCGTCGTAGGGAGATATGTCATCTACCTAAACATAAAAAATTTAAGGCCAATCTGTCCAACACAACTCTCGTAAGAAATTTTCACGCATGAAAAAAGTGAAACTTATCGAAATATATAGCTTTTTTGGCTGTTAACAAAGGTAGCTAGCTACCTTCCTTGTTTCTTCGAAAAATTGGCAGATGGGCTGAAATTTAGATTATCGATTTAATGCCGTTTAAAAATAAATAAGAGTCGTCCCCATGTTGTCACGAGGGGGGATTTTTAACTCCTTTAGTTTTCGAGTAATCGTTAATGCTACGGATTTTGGCACTCAATTTTTTTACACTTCAAAAATTTTTACCGTCGGAACCAAAAAAGCTGGAGACTTAAACCAATGGCCGTCGTAGGTAGATATGTCATTCACCTGTATTTTAAAAATTCAGGCCAATCCGTTTAACACAACTCTCGTAAGAAATTTTCACGCATGAAAAAAGTGAAACCTATCGAAATCTATAGCTTTTTTGGCTGTTAACAAAGGTAGCAGCTACCTTGTTTTTTCGAAAAATTGGCGGATGAACCGAAATTTAAATTGAAGAACCAATGATCTTTTAATATAGCTAAGGGTCGTCTCCATGTTGTCAAGAGGAGGTTTTTTTTAGCTCCTTTAGTTTTCGAGTAATCGTTAATGCTACGGATTTTCGCACCAAAATTTTTTACACTTCAAAAATTTTTACCGTCGGAACCAAAGAAGCTGGAAACCAATGGTTGTAATAGGTATATATATCACCTACTGTGAACCAAAAAAAACTAGCCAATCCGTCCAACACAACTCCCGTAAGAAATTTTCACGCATGAAAAAAGTGAAACTTATCGAAATATATAGCTTTTTTGGCTGTTAACAAAGGTAGCTCCTTCCTTGTTTTTACGAAAAATTGGCGGATGGACCAAAATTTAAATTAAGGAACTAATGCCCTTTTAAAATAGCTAAGGGTTGTCCCCATGTGTTGTCACGAGGGGTTTTTTTTTAGCTCCTTTAGTTTTCGAGTAATCGTTAATGCTACGGATTTTCGCACCCAAATTTTTTACTCTTCAAAAATTGTTACCGTCGGAACCAAAGAAGCTGAAAACTTGAAACCAGTACCCGTTATAGGTAGATATATCACCTACTTTGAACCAAAAAAAACAGGCCAATCCGTAAAACACAACTCCCGTAAGAAATTTTCACGCATGAAAAAAGTGAAACTTATCGAAATATATAGCTTTTTTGACTTTTAACAAAGGTAGCAGCTACCTTTTTTTTTCTCGAAAAATTGGCAGATGGACCAAAATTTAAATTAAGGAACTAATGGCCTTTTAAAATAGCTAAAGGTTGTCCCCATGTTGTCACGAGGAGATTTTTTTTAGCTCCTTTAGTTTTCGAGTAATCGTTAATGCTACGGATTTTCGCACCCAAATTTTTTACACTTCAAAAATTTTTACCGTCGGAACCAAAAAAGCAGGAAATTTGAAACCAATGGCTGTAATAGGTTGACATATCACCTACTTGGAACCATAAAAAACTAGCCAATCCGTCTACTACAACTTCCGTAAGAAATTTTCACGCATGAAAAAAGTGAAACTTATCGAAATATATAGCTTTTTTGGCTGTTAACAAAAGTAGCTCCTTCCTTGTTTTTTCGAAAAATTGGCGGAAAGTCTGAAATTTAGATAAAAGGTTTAATGCCGTTTTAAAATATTTAAAAGTCGTCCCCATGTTGTCACGAGGGGGTTTTTTTAGCTCCTTTAGTTTTCGAGTAATCGTTAATGCTACGGATTTTCACATCCAAATTTTTTACACCTCAAAAATTTTTACCGTCGGAACCAAAAAAACTGGAATATTGAAACCAATGGCTGTTGTAGGGAGATATATCACCTACTTGGAACCAAAAAAAAATAGCAAATTCGTCCCACACAACTTTCGTTAGAAATTTTCACGAATGAAAAAAGTGAAACTTATCGAAATATATAGCTTTTTTGGCTGTTAACAAAGGTAGCAGCTACCTTGTTTTTTTCGAAAAATTGGCAGATGAACCGAAGTTTAAATTAAAGAACCAATGCCCTTTTAAAATAGCTAAGGGTCGTCTCCTTTTTGTCACGAGGGGGTTTTTTAGCTTCTTTAGTTTTCGAGTAATCGTTAATGCTACGGATTTTCGCACCCAAATTTTTTACAATTCGAAAATTTTTAACGTCGGAACCAAAGAAGCTGGAAATTTGAATCCAATGGTTTTTTATAGGAAAATATATCACCTACTTGGAACCAAAAAAAACAGGACAATCCGTAAAACACAACTCCCGTAAGAAATTTTCACGCATGAAAAAAGTGAAACTTATCGAAATATATAGCTTTTTTGACTTTTAACAAAGGTAGCAGCTACCTTTTTTTTTCTCGAAAAATTGGCGGATGGACCAAAATTTAAATTAAAAAACTAATGGCCTTTTAAAATAGCTAAAGGTCGTCCCCATGTTGTCACGAGGGGTTTTTTTTTAGCTCCTTTAGTTTTCGAGTAATCGTTAATGCTACGGATTTTCGCACCAAAATTTTTTACACTTCAAAAATTTTTACCGTCGGAACCAAAGAAGCTGGAAACCAATGGTTGTAATAGGTATATATATCACCTACTGTGAACCAAAAAAAACTAGCCAATCCGTCCAACACAACTCCCGTAAGAAATTTTCACGCATGAAAAAAGTGAAACTTATCGAAATATATAGCTTTTTTGGCTGTTAACAAAGGTAGCTCCTTCCTTGTTTTTACGAAAAATTGGCGGATGGACCAAAATTTAAATTAAGGAACTAATGCCCTTTTAAAATAGCTAAGGGTTGTCCCCATGTGTTGTCACGAGGGGTTTTTTTTTAGCTCCTTTAGTTTTCGAGTAATCGTTAATGCTACGGATTTTCGCACCCAAATTTTTTACTCTTCAAAAATTGTTACCGTCGGAACCAAAGAAGCTGAAAATTTGAAACCAATGGCCGTTATAGGTAGATATCACCTACTTTGAACCAAAAAAAACAGGCCAATCCGTAAAACACAACTCCCGTAAGAAATTTTCACGCATGAAAAAAGTGAAACTTATCGAAATATATAGCTTTTTTGACTTTTAACAAAGGTAGCAGCTACCTTTTTTTTTCTCGAAAAATTGGCGGATGGACCAAAATTTAAATTAAGGAACTAATGGCCTTTTAAAATAGCTAAAGGTTGTCCCCATGTTGTCACGAGGAGATTTTTTTTAGCTCCTTTAGTTTTCGAGTAATCGTTAATGCTACGGATTTTCGCACCCAAATTTTTTACACTTCAAAAATTTTTACCGTCGGAACCAAAAAAGCTGGAAATTTGAAACCAATGGCTGTAATAGGTTGACATATCACCTACTTGGAACCATAAAAAACTAGCCAATCCGTCTACTACAACTTCCGTAAGAAATTTTCACGCATGAAAAAAGTGAAACTTATCGAAATATATAGCTTTTTTGGCTGTTAACAAAAGTAGCTCCTTCCTTGTTTTTTCGAAAAATTGGCGGAAAGTCTGAAATTTAGATAAAAGGTTTAATGCCGTTTTAAAATATTTAAAAGTCGTCCCCATGTTGTCACGAGGGGGTTTTTTTAGCTCCTTTAGTTTTCGAGTAATCGTTAATGCTACGGATTTTCACACCCAAATTTTTTACACCTCAAAAATTTTTACCGTCGGAACCAAAAAAACTGGAATATTGAAACCAATGGCTGTTGTAGGGAGATATATCACCTACTTGGAACCAAAAAAAAATAGCCAATTCGTCCCACACAACTTTCGTTAGAAATTTTCACGAATGAAAAAAGTGAAACTTATCGAAATATACAGCTTTTTTGGCTGTTAACAAAGGTAGCAGCTACCTTGTTTTTTTTCGAAAAATTGGCAGATGAACCGAAGTTTAAATTAAAGAACCAATGCCCTTTTAAAATAGCTAAGGGTCGTCTCCTTTTTGTCACGAGGGGGTTTTTTAGCTTCTTTAGTTTTCGAGTAATCGTTAATGCTACGGATTTTCGCACCCAAATTTTTTACAATTCGAAAATTTTTAACGTCGGAACCAAAGAAGCTGGAAATTTGAATCCAATGGTTTTTATAGGAAAATATATCACCTACTTGGAACCAAAAAAAACAGGCCAATCCGTAAAACACAACTCCCGTAAGAAATTTTCACGCATGAAAAAAGTGAAACTTATCGAAATATATAGCTTTTTTGACTTTTAACAAAGGTAGCAGCTACCTTTTTTTTTCTCGAAAAATTGGCGGATGGACCAAAATTTAAATTAAAAAACTAATGGCCTTTTAAAATAGCTAAAGGTCGTCCCCATGTTGTCACGAGGGGTTTTTTTTTAGCTCCTTTAGTTTTCGAGTAATCGTTAATGCTACGGATTTTCGCACCCAAATTTTTTACTCTTCAAAAATTTTTACCGTCGGAACCAAAGAAGCTGGAAACCAATGGTTGTAATAGGTATATATATCACCTACTGTGAACCAAAAAAGACTAGCCAATCCGTCCAACACAACTCCCGTAAGAAATTTTCACGCATGAAAAAAGTGAAACTAATCGAAATATATAGCTTTTTTGGCTGTTAACAAAGGTAGCTCCTTCCTTGTTTTTTCGAAAAAATGGCGGATGGACCAAAATTTAAATTTAGGAACTAATGGCCTTTTAAAATAGCTAAAGGTTGTCCCCATGTTGTCACGAGGAGATTTTTTTTAGCTCCTTTAGTTTTCGAGTAATCGTTAATGCTACGGATTTTCGCACCCAATTTTTTTACATTTCAAAAATTTTTTACCATCGGAATTAAAGAAGCTGGAGACTTGAAACCTTTGGCCTTTGTAGGTAAATATGTCACCTACCTGGATTTAAAAAATTCAGGCCAATCTGTCCTACACAACTCTCGTTAGAAATTTTCACGCATGAAAAAAGTGAAACTTATCGAAATATATAGCTTTTTTGGCTGTTAACAAAGGTAGTAGCTACCTTTTTTTTTTTCGAAAAATTGGCGGATGGACCAAAATTTAAATTAAGGAACTAAAGTCTTTTTTAAATAGCTGAGGGTCGTCCCCATGTTGTCACGAGGGGTTTTTTTTTAGCTCCTTTAGTTTTCGAGTAATCGTTAATGCTATGGATTTTCGCACTAAATTTTTTTACACTTCAAAAATTTTTACCGTCAGAATTAAAGAAACTGGAGACCTGAAACCTATGAGTGTCGTAGGTAGATATGTCACCTACTTGGATTTAAAAAATTCAGGCCAATCCGTCCAAAACGGATTTATATTTCAAAAAAGTGAAACTTATCGAAATATATAGCTTTTTTGGCTGTTAACAAAGGTAGCTCCTTCCTTGTTTTTTCGAAAAATTGGCGGATGGGCTGAAATTTATATTAGAAATTTAATGCCGTTGCAAAAAAGCTAAGAGTCGTCCCCATGTTGTCACGAGGGGTTTTTTTTAGATTCTTTAGTTTTCGAGTAATCGTTAATGCTACGGATTTTCCCACCCAATTTTGTTACACTTCAAAAATTTCTACCGTCGGAACCAAAGAAACTGGAGACCTAAAACCTGTGAGAGTTGTAGGTAGATATGTCACCTACTTGAATCAGGCCAATTTGTCTAACACAACTCTCGTTAGAAATTTTCACGCATGAAAAAAGTGAAACTTATCGAAATATATAGCTTTTTTGGCTGTTAACAAAGGTAGCTGCTATCTTGTTTTTTTCGAAAAATTGGCGGATGGACCAAAGTTTAAGTTAAAAAACCCATGCCCTTTTAAAATAGCTAAGGGTCGTTTCCTTGTTGTCACGAGGGGGTTTTTTTTAGATCCTTTAGTTTTCGAGTAATCGTTAATGCTACGGATTTTCGCACCCAAATTTTTTATATTTCAAAAACTTTTACCGTCGGAACCAAAACAGCTGGAAATTTTAAACCAATAGCTGTTGTAGGTAGATATGTCACCTACCTGGATTTAAAAAATTCAGGCCAATTTGTCCAACGCAACTCTCGTAAGAAATTTTCACGCATGAAAAAAGTTAAACTTATCGAAATATATAGCTTTTTTGGCTGTTAACAAAGGTAGCAGCTACCTTTTTTTTTCGAAAAATTGGCGGATGGACCAAAATTTAAATTTAAAAACTAATGCCTTTTTCAAATAGCTAAAGGTCGTCCCCATGTTGTCACGAGGGGTTTTTTTTTAGCTCCTTTAGTTTTCGAGTAATCGTTAATGATACGGATTTTCGCTCCCAATTTTTTTACACTTCAAAATTTTGCTACCGTCGGAACCAAAGAAGCTGGAGACCTGAAACTAATAGCCGTCGTAGAAAGATATGTTACCTAACTTGATTTAAAAAATATAGGCCAATTCGTCCAACACAACTCTCGTAAGAAATTTTCACGCATGAAAAAAGTGAAACTTATCGAAATATATAGCTTTTTTAGCTGTTAACAAAGGTAGCTCCTTCTTTGTTTTTTCGAAAAATTAGTGGATGGACCATAATTTAAATTAAGGAACTAATTCCCTTTTAAAATAGCTAAGAGTTGTCCCCATGTTGTCACGAGGGGTTTTTTTTAGCTCCTTTAGTTTTCGAGTAATCGTTAATGCTACGGATTTTCGCACCCAATTTTTTTACACTTCAAAAATTTCTACCGTCGGAACCAAAGATGTTCGAGACCTGAAACCAGTGGCCGTCGTAGGTAGATATGTCATCTACCTGGACTTAAAAAATTTTAGGCCAATCTGTCCAAAACAACTCTCGTAAGAAATTTTCACGCATGAAAAAAGTGAAACTTATCGAAATATAAAGCTTTTTTGGCTGTTAACAAAGGTAGCAGCTACCTTGTTTTTTCGAAAAATTGGCGGATGGACCAAAGTTTAAGTTAAAGAACCCATGCCCTTTTAAAATAGCTAAAGGTCGTCTCCTTGTGTTCACGAGGGGGTATTTTTTAGCTCCTTTAGTTTTCGAGTAATCGTTAATGCTACGGATTTTCGCACCCAAATTTTTTACATTTCAAAAATTTTTACCGTCGGAACCAAAAAAGCTGGAAATTTGAAACTAATGGCTTTTGTAGGTAGATGCATCACCTACATGGAACCAAAAATAACAGGCCAATCCATCTATCACAACTCCCGTAAGAAATTTTCACGCATGAAAAAAGTGAAACTTATCGAAATATATAGCTTTTTTGGCTGTTCACAAAGGTAGCTTCCTTGTTTTTCGAAAAATTGGCAGATGGGCTGAAATTTAGATTATCGATTTAATGCCGTTTCAAAATATTTAAGAGTCGTCCCCATGTTGTCACGAGGGGTTTTTTTTAGCTCCTTTAGTTTTCGAGTAATCGTTAATGCTACAGATATTCGCACACAAATTTTTTACACTTCAAAAATTTGTACCGTCGGAACCAAAGAAGCTGGAGACTTGAAACCAATGGCTTTAATAGGAAGATGCATCACCTACATGGAACCAAAAATAACAGGCCAATCCATCTATCACAACTCCCGTAAGAAATTTTCACGCATGAAAAAAGTGATACTTATCGAAATATATAGCTTTTTTGGCTGTTAACAAAGGAAGCAGCTACCTTTTTTTTCGAAAAATTGGCGGATGGACCAAAATTTAAATTAAAAAACTAATGGCCTTTTTAAATAGCTAAAGGTCGTCCCCATGTTGTAACGAGGGGGTTTTTTTTAGCTCCTTCAGTTTTCGAGTAATCGTTAATGCTACGGATTTTCGCACCCAATTTTTTTACACTTCAAAAATTTTTACAATCGGAATTAAAGAAGCTGGAGACTTGAAACCTTTGGCCTTTGTAGGTAGATATGTCACCTACCTGGATTTTAAAAAATTCAGGCCAATCTGTCCAACACAACTCTCGTTAGAAATTTTCACGCATGAAAAAAGTGAAA
This sequence comes from Tipula confusa, assembly GCA_963556175.1. Taxonomy (NCBI): domain Eukaryota; kingdom Metazoa; phylum Arthropoda; class Insecta; order Diptera; family Tipulidae; genus Tipula; species Tipula confusa. The sequence goes on from CAUVYK010000489.1 coordinate 407,201, forward strand.
CTTATCGAAATATATAGCTTTTTTGGCTGTTAACAAAGGTAGCTCCTTCCTTGTTTTTTCGAAAAATTGGCGGATGGACCAAAATTTAAATTTAAAAACTAATGCCCTTTTCAAATAGCTAAAAATTGTCCCCATGTTGTCACGAGGGGTTTTTTTTTAGCTCCTTTAGTTTTCGAGTAATCGTTAATGCTACGGATTTTCAAACCCAAATTTTTTACACTTCAAAAATGTTTACCATCAAAACCAAAGAAGCTGGAGACCTAAAACCAATAGTCATCGTAGGTAGATATATTACCTACCTGAATTTAAAAAATATAGGCCAATCCGTTCAACACAACTCTCGTAAGAAATTTTTACGCATGAAAAAAGTGAAACTTATCGAAATATATAGCTTTTTTGGCTGTTAACAAAGGTAGCTCCTTCCTTGTTTTTTCGAAAAATTGGTGGATGGACCGAAATTTAAATTGAAGAACTAATGCCCTTTTTAAAATAGTTAAGAGTTGTCCCCATGTTGTCACGAGGGGGTTTTTTTTTAGCTCCTTTAGTTTTCGAGTAATCGTTAATGCTACGGATTTTCGCACCCAATTTTTTTACACTTCAAAAATTTCTACCGTCGGAACCAAAGATGCTCGAGACCTGAAACCAGTGGCCGTCGTAGGTAGATATGTCATCTACCTGGACTTAGAAAGTTTTAGGCCAATCTGTCCAACACAACTCTCGTAAGAAATTTTCACGCATGAAAAAAGTGAAACTTATCGAAATATATACCTTTTTTGGCTGTTAACAAAGGTAGCTCCTTCCTTAATTTTTCGAAAAATTGGCGGATGGACCAAAATTTAAATTAAGGAACTAATGCCCTTTTAAAATAGCTAAGGGTTGTCCATGTGTTGTCACGAGGGGTTTTTTTTTAGCTCCTTTAGTTTTCGAGTAATCGTTAATGCTACGGATTTTCGCACCCAAATTTTTTACTCTTCAAAAATTTCTACCGTCGGAACCAAAGAAGCTGAAAATTTGAAACCAGTGGCCGTTATAGGTAGATATATCACCTACTTTGAACCAAAAAAACAGGCCAATCCGTAAAACACAACTCCCGTAAGAAATTTTCACGCATGAAAAAAGTGAAACTTATCGAAATATATAGCTTTTTTGGCTGTTAACAAAGGTAGCTACCTTCCTTTTTTTTCGAAAAATTGGCGGATTGACTTAAATTTAAATTATGGAACTTATGCGCTTTTAAAATAGCTAGAGGTCGTTACCATGTTGTCACGAGGGGGTTTTTTTTAGCTCCTTTAGTTTTCGAGTAATCGTTAATGCTACGGATTTTCGCACCCAATTTTTTTATACTTCAAAAATTTCTACCGTTGGAACCAAACAAATTGGAGACCTGAAACCAATGGCCGTTGTAGGTAAATTTACCACCTACCTGGACTTAAAAAATTCAGGCCAATCCATTTAACACAACTCTCGTAAGAAATTTTCACGCATGAAAAAAGTGAAACTTATCGAAATATATAGCTTTTTTGGCTGTTAACAAAGGTAGCAGCTACCTTGTTTTTTCGAAAAATTGGCGAATAGGCTTAAATTAAGATTAAAAATTTTATGCCGTTTTAAAATAGCTAAGAGTCGTCCCCATGTATTCACGAGGGGGTTTTTTAGCTCCCTTATTTTCGAGTAATCGTTAATGCTACGGATTTTCGCACCCAATTTTTTTACACTTCAAAAATTTCTACCGTCGGAACCAAATAAACTGGAGGCTTGAAACCAATAAATGTTGTAGGCAGATATGTCACCTATTTAAAATTAAAAAATTCAGGCCAATCCGTCAAACACAACTCTCGTTAGAAATTTTCACGCATGAAAAAAGTGAAACTTATCGAAATATATAGCTTTTTTGGCTGTTAACAAAGGTAGCTCCTTCCTTGTTTTTTCGAAAAATTGGCGGATGGGCTAAAATTTAGATTAGAAATTTAGTCTTGTTTTAAAAAAGCTAAGAGTCGTCCCCATGTTGTCACGAGGGGGTTTTTTTAAGCTCCTTTAGTTTTCGAGTAATCGTTAATGCTACGGATTTTCGCACCCAATTTTTTACACTTCAAAAATTTCTACCGTCGGAACCAAAGAAGCTTAAGACCTGACACCAATGAGTTTTGTAGGTAGCTATGTTTCCTACTTGGATTAAAAAATTAAGGCCCATTAGTCTAACACAACTCTCGTAAGAAATTTTCACGCATGAAAAAAGTGAAACTTATCGAAATATATAGCTTTTTTGGCTGTTAACAAAGGTAGCAGCTACCTTTTTTTTTCGAAAAATTGGCGGATGGGCCCAAATTTAAATTAAAAAACTAATGCCCTTTTCAAATAGCTTAAGGTCGTCCCCATGTTGTCACGAGGGGGTTTTTTTTAGCTCCTTTAGTTTTCGAGTAATCGTTAATGCTACGGATTTTCGCACCCAATTTTTTTACACTACAAAAATTTCTACCGTCGGAACCAAAGATGCTCGAGACCTTAAACCAATGGCCGTTGTAGGTAGAAATGTCATCTACCTGGACTTAAAAAATTTCAGGCCAATCTGTCCAACACAACTCTCGTAAGAAATTTTCACGCATGAAAAAAGTGAAACTTATCGAAATATATAGCTTTTTTGGCTGTTAACAAAGGTAGCTCCTTCCTTGTTTTTTCGAAAAATTGGCGGATGGACCAAAATTTAAATTTAGGAATTAATGTCCTTTTAAAATAGCTAAAGGTTGTCCCCATGTTGTCACGAGGGGTTTTTTTTTAGCTCCTTTAGTTTTCGAGTAATCGTTAATGCTAAGGATTTTCGCACCCAATTTTTTTACTCTTCAAAAATTTTTACCGTCGGAACCAAAGAAGCTGAAAATTTGAAACCAGTGGCCGTTATAGGTAGATATATCACCTACTTTGAACCAAAAAAAAACTGGCCAATCCGTAAAACACAACTCCCGTAAGAAACTTTCAAGCATGAAAAAAGTGAAACTTATCGAAATATATAGCTTTTTTGGCTGTTAACAAAGGTAGCTCCTTCCTTGTTTTTTCGAAAAATTGGCGGATGGACCAAAATTTTAATTTAAGAACTAATGTCCTTTTAAAATAGCTAAGGGTTGTCCCCATGTTGTCACGAGGGGGTTTTTTTTAGCTCCTTTAGTTTTCGAGTAATCGTTAATGCTACGGATTTTCGCACCCAAATTTTTTACTCTTCAAAAATTTTTACCGTCGGAACCAAAAAAGCTGAAAATTTGAAACCAGTGGCCGTTATAGGTAGATATATCACCTACTTTGAACCAAAAAAAAACTAGCCAATCCGTAAAACACAACTCCCGTAAGAAACTTTCAAGCATGAAAAAAGTGAAACTTATCGAAATATATAGCTTTTTTGGCTGTTAACAAAGGTAGCTACCTTCCTTTTTGTTTCGAAAAATTGGCGGATGAACCAAATTTCAAATTAAAGAACCAATGCCCTTTTAAAATAGCTAAGGGTCGTCTCCTTTTTGTCACGAGAGGGTTTGTTTTAGCTCCTTTAGTTTTCGAGTAATCGTTAATGCTACGGATTTTCGCACCCAAATTTTTTACACTTCAAAAATTTTTGCCGTCGGAACCAAAAAAGCTGGAAATTTAAAACCAATGGCTGTAATAGGTTGACATATCACCTACTTTGAACCATAAAAAACTAGCCAATCCGTCTACTACAACTTCCGTAAGAAATTTTCACGCATAAAAAAAGTGAAACTTATCGAAATATATAGCTTTTTTGGCTGTTAACAAAAGTAGCTCCTTCCTTGTTTTTTAGAGAAATTGGCGGATGGTCTGAAATTTAGATAAAAGGTTTAATGCCGTTTTAAAATATTTAAAAGTCGTCCCCATGTTGTCCCGTGGGGGTTTTTTTTAGCTCCTTTAGTTTTCGAGTAATCGTTAATGCTACGGTTTTTCACACCCAAATTTTTTACACCTCAAAAATTTTTACCGACGGAACCAAAAAAACTGGAAATTTGAAACCAATGGCTGTTGTAGGGAGATATATCACCTACTTGGAACCAAAAAAAAATAGCCAATCCGTATAACACAACTTTCGTTAGAAATTATCACGAATGAAAAAAGTGAAACTTATCGAAATATATAGCTTTTTTGGCTGTTAACAAATGTAGCAGCTACCTTGTTTTTTTCGAAAAATTGGCAGATGAACCGAAGTTTTAATTAAAGAACCAATGCCCTTTTAAAATAGCTAAGGGTCGTCTCCTTTTTGTCCCGAGGGGGTTTTTAAGCTCCTTTAGTTTTCGAGTAATCGTTAATGCTACGGATTTTCGCACCCAAATTTTTTACACCTCAAAAATTTTTACCGTCGGAACCAAAAAAACTGGAAATTTGAAACCAATGGCTGTTGTAGGGAGATATATCTCCTACTTGGAACCAGAAAAAAATAGCCAATCCGTCCAACACAACTTTCGTTAGAAATTTTCACGAATGAAAAAAGTGAAACTTATCGAAATATATAGCTTTTTTGGCTGTTAACAAAGGTAGCAGCTACTTTGTTTTTACGAAAAATCTGCGGATGAATCGAAATTTAAATTGAGAAACCAATGCCCTTTTTTAAATAGCTAAGGGTCACCTCCATGTTGTCACGAGGGGGGTTTTTTTAGCTCCTTTAGTTTTCGAGTAATCGTTAATGCTACGGATTTTTGCACCCAAATTTTTTACAATTCGAAAATTTTTATCGTCGGAACCAAAGAAGCAGGAAATTTGAATCCAATGGTTTTTAAAGGAAAATATAACACCTACTTGGAACCAAAAAAAACTAGCCTATTTGTCCAACACAACTCTCGTAAGAAATTTTCACGCATAAAAAAGTGAAACTTATCGAAATATATAGCTTTTTTGGCTGTTAACAAAGGTAGCAGCTACTTTGTTTTTACGAAAAATCTGCGGATGAACCGAAATTTAAATTGAGAAACCAATGTTCTTTTTTAAATAGCTAAGGGTCACCTCCATGTTGTCACGAGGAAGGTTTTTTTAGCTCCTTTAGTTTTCGAGTAATCGTTAATGCTACGGATTTTTGCACACAAATTTTTTACAATTCGAAAATTTTTATCGTCGGAACCAAAGAAGCAGGAAATTTGAATCCAATGGTTTTTATAGGAAAATATAACACCTACTTGGAACCAAAAAAAACAAGCCTATTTGTCCAACACAACTCTCGTAAGAAATTTTCACGCATAAAAAAGTGAAACTTATCGAAATATATAGCTTTTTTGGCTGTTAACATAGGAAGCTACCTTCCTTGTTTTTTCGAAAAATTGGTGGATTGGCTGAAATTTAGATTAAAAATTTAATGTTGTTTTAAAATAGCTTAGAGTCGTCCCCATGTTGTCACGAGGGGGTTTTTTTAGCTCCTTTAGTTTTCGAGTAATCGTTAATGCTACGGATTTTCACACCCAATTTTTTTACACTTCAAAAATTTCTACCGTCGGAACCAAAAAAGCTGGAGACCTGAAACCAAAAGTCTTTGTAGGTAGATATCACATAACTGGTTTAAAAAATTGAGGCCAATCCGTTCATCACAACAACTCTCGTAACAAATTTTCACGCATGAAAAAAGTGAAACTTATCGAAATATATAGCTTTTTTGGCTGTTAACAAAGGTAGCTACCTTCCTTTTTTTTCGAAAAATTGGCGGATGAACCAAAATTTAAATTAAGGAACTAATGCACTTTTAAAATAGCTAAGGGTCGTAACCTTGTTGTCACGAGGGGGTTTTTTTAGCTCCTTTAGATTTCGAGTAATCGTTAATGCTACGGATTTTCGCACCCAAATTTTTTACACTTCAAACATTTTTACCGTCGGAACCAAAAAAGCTGGGAATTTGAAACCAATGGCTGTTGTTAGGAGATATATCTCCTACTTGGAACCAAAAAAAACTAGCCAATCCGTCCAACACAACTTCCGTAAGAAATTTTCACGCATGAAAAAAGTGAAACTTATCGAAATATATAGCTTTTTTGGCTGTTAACAAAGGTACCTTCCTTTTTTTTTTTCGAAAAATTGGCGGATGAACCAAGATTTAAATTAAGAAACTAATGCACTTTTAAAATAGCTAAGGATTGTCCCCATGTTTTCACGAGGGGGTTTTTTTAGCTCCTTTAGTTTTCGAGTAATCGTTAATGCTACGGATTTCCGCACCCAAATTTTTTACACTTCAAAAACTTCTACCGTCGGAACCAAAGAATCTGGAAACCTGAAACCAAAAGTCTTTGTAGGTAGATATATCACATAACTGGTTTAAAAAATTGAGGCCAATCCGTTCATCACAACAACTCTCGTAACAAATTTTCACGCATGAAAAAAGTGAAACTTATCGAAATATATAGCTTTTTTGGCTGTTAACAAAGGTAGCTACCTTATTTTTTTTCGAAAAATTGGCGGATGAACCAAAATTTAAATTAAGGAACTAATGCTTTTTTAAAATAGCTAAGGGTTGTCCCCATGTTTTCACGAGGGGTTTTTTTTAGCTCCTTTAGTTTTCGAGTAATCGTTAATGCTACGGATTTTCGCACCCAAATTTTTTACTCTTCAAAAATTTGTACCGTCGGAACCAAAAAAGCTGAAAATTTGAAACCAGTTGCCGTTATAGGTAGATATATCACCTACTTTGAACCAAAAAAAAACAGGCCAATCCGTAAAACACAACTCCCGTAAGAAACTTTCAAGCATGAAAAAAGTGAAACTTATCGAAATATATAGCTTTTTTGGCTGTTAACAAAGGTAGCTACCTTCCTTTTTGTTTCGAAAAATTGGCGGATGAACCGAATTTTAAATTTAAGAACCAATGCCCTTTTAAAATATCTAAGGGTCGTCTCCTTGTTGTCACGAGGGGGTTTGTTTTAGCTACTTTAGTTTTCGAGTAATCGTTAATGCTACGGATTTTCGCACCCAAATTTTTTACACTTCAAAAATTTTTACCGTCGGAACCAAAAAAGCTGGAAATTTGAAACCAATGGCTGTAATAGGTTGATATATCACCTACTTGGAACCATAATAAACTAGCCAATATGTCTACTACAACTTCCGTAAGAAATTTTCACGCATGAAAAAAGTGAAACTTGTCGAAATATATAGCTTTTTTGGCTGTTAGCAAAAGTAGCTCCTTCCTTGTTTTTTTCGAGAAATTGGCGGATGGTCTGAAATTTAGATAAAAGGTTTAATGCCGTTTTAAAATTTTTAAAAGTCGTCCCCATGTTGTCACGAGGGGGTTTTTTTAGCTCCTTTAGTTTTCGAGTAATCGTTAATGCTACGGATTTTCACACCCAATTTTATTACACTTCAAAAATTTATACCGTCGGAATTAAAGAAGCTGGAGACCTGAAACCAATAAATACCGTAAGTAGATATATAACCTACTTGAATTTAAAAAATTCAGGCCAATCCGATCAACACAACTCTCGTTAGAAATTTTCACGCATGAAAAAAGTGAAACTTATCGAAATATATAGCTTTTTTGGCTGTTAACAAAGGTAGCAGCTACCTTGTTTTTTTCGAAAAATTGGCAGATGAACCGAAGTTTAAATTAAAAAACCAATGCTCTTTTAAAATAGCTAAGGGTCGTCTCCTTTTTGTCACGAGGGGGTTTTTTAGCTCCTTTAGTTTTCGAGTAATCGTTAATGCTACGGATTTTCGCACCCAAATTTTTTACACCTCAAAAATTTTTACCGTCGGAACTAAAAAAACTGGAAATTTGAAACCAATGGCTGTTGTAAGGAGATATATCACCTACTTGGAACCAAAAAAAAATAGCCAATCCGTCCAACACAACTTTCGTTAGAAATTTTCACGAATGAAAAAAGTGAAACTTATCGAAATATATAGCTTTTTTGGATGTTAACAAAGGTAGCAGCTACCTTGTTTTTACGAAAAATTTACGGATGAACCGAAATTTAAATTAAGGAACCAATGCCCTTTTAAAATAGCTAAGAGTTGTCTCCATGTTGTCACGAGGGGGTTTTTTTTAGCTCCTTTAAAGGTAGCTCCTTCCTTGTTTTTTCGAAAAATTGGCGGATGGGCTAAAATTTAGATTAGAAATTTAATGCCGTTTTAAAATAGCTAAGAGAGAAAACCCCATGTTGTCACGAGGGGTTTTTTTTAGCTCCTTTAGTTTTCGAGTAATCGTTAATGCTACGGATTTTTGCACCCAATTTTTTTACACTTCAAAAATTTCTACCGTTGGAACCAAATAAGCTGGAGACCTGAAACCAATGGTTGCAATAGGCAAATATGTCACCTACGTGGATTTAAAAAATTCAGGCCAATCCGTTTAACACAACTCTCGTTAGAAATTTTCACCCATGAAAAAAGTGAAACTAATCGAAATATATAGCTTTTTTGGCTGTTAACAAAGGTAGCAGCTAACTTTTTTTTCGAAAAATTGGCGGATGGACCAAAATTTAAATTAAGGAACTAATGCCTTTTTAAAATAGCTAAAGGTCATCCCCATGTTGTCACGAGGGGGTTTTTTTAGATCCTTTAGTTTTCGAGTAATCGTTAATGCTACGGATTTACGCACCCGAATTTTTTACACTTCAAAAATTTCTACCGTCGGAACCAAAGAAGCTCGAGACCGGAAACCAATGGCCGTCGTAGGTTGATATGTCATCTACATGGACTTAATAAAATTCAGGCCAATCCGTCAAACGCAACTCTCGTAAGAAATTTTCACACATGAAAAAAGTGAAACTTATCGAAATATATAGATTTTTGGCTGTTAACAAAGGTAGCTACCTTCCTTTTTGTTTCGAAAAATTGGCGGATGGACCAAAATTTTAATTATGGAACTAATTAATGTTCTTTTAAAATAAATAAGGGTCGTCCCCATGTTGTCACGAGGGGGTTTTTTTTAGCTCCTTTAGTTTTCGAGTAATCGTTAATGCTACGGATTTTCGCACCCAATTTTTTTACACTTTTAGAATTTTTACCGTTGGAACCAAAAAAGCTGGAGACCTGAAACCCATGGCCGTTGTAGGTAGATATGTCACCTACTTAAATTTAAAAAACTCAGGCCTATTCGTCTAATACAACTCTCGTAAGAAATTTTCACGAATGAAAAAATTGAAACTTATCGAAATATATAGCTTTTTTGGCTGTTAACAAAGGTAGCAGCTTCCTTGTTTTTTCGAAAAATTGGCGGATGAACCAAAATTTAAATTATGGAACTAATGTTCTTTTAAAATAGTTAAGGGTCGTCCCCATGTTGTCACGAGGGGGTTTTTTTTAGCTCCTTTAGTTTTCGAGTAATCGTTAATGCTACGGATTTTCGCACCCAATTTTTTTACACTTTTAGAATTTTTATCGTTGGAACCAAAAAAGCTGGAGACCTGAAACCCATGGCCGTTGTAGGTAGATACGTCACCTACTTAAATTTAAAAAATTCAGGCCAATTCGTCTAATACAACTCTCGTAAGAAATTTTCACGAATGAAAAAATTGAAACTTATCGAAATATATAGCTTTTTTGGCTGTTAACAAAGGTAGCAGCTTCCTTGTTTTTTCGAAAAATTGGCGGATGGACCAATATTTAAATTAAGAAACTAATGTTCTTTTAAAATAGTTAAGGGTCGTCCCCATGTTGTCACGAGGGGGTTTTTTTTAGCTCCTTTAGTTTTCGAGTAATCGTTAATGCTACGGATTTTCGCACCCAATTTTTTTACATTTCAAAAACTTCTACCGTCGGAATTAAAGAAGCTGGAGACCTAAAACCAATGGCTGTTGTAAAAAGATATGTCTTCAACATGGATTTAAAAAATTCTGGCCAAGCCGTCCAACACAACTCTCGTTAGAAATTTTCACGCATGAAAAAAGTGAAACTTATCGAAATATATAGCTTTTTTGTCTGTTAACAAAGGTAGCAGCTACCTTGTTTTTTCGAAAAATTGGAGGATGGACCAAAATTTAAATTAAGGAACTAATGCCCATTTAAAATAGCTAAGGTTCGTCCCCATGTTGTCACGAGGGTTTTTTTTTAGCTCCTTTAGTTTTCGAGTAATCGTTAATGCTACGGGTTTTCGCATCCAAATTTTTTACACTTCAAAAATTTTTACCGTCGGAACCAAAGAAGCTGGAAATTTTAAACCAATGGCTATAATAGGTAGATAAATAACCTACTTGGAACCAAAAAAAACAGGCTAATCCGTCCAACACAACTCCCGTAAGAAATTTTCACGCATGCAAAAAGTGAAACTTATCGAAATATATAGCTTTTTTGGCTGATAACAAAGGTAGCTCCTTCCTTGTTTTTACGAAAAATTTGCGGATGAACCGAAATTTAAATTTAGGATCCAGTGCCCTTATAAAATAGCTAAGGGTCGTCCCCATGTTGTCACGAGGGGTTTTTTTTTTAGCTCCTTTAGTTTTCGAGTAATCGTTAATGCTCTGGATTTTCGCACTTAAATTTTTTACACTTCAAAAATTTTTACCGTCGGAACCAAAGTAGCTGGAAATTTGAAACCAAAACCTTTTTTGGCTGTTAACAAAGGTAGCTACCTTCCTTTTTTTTCGAAAAATTGGCGGATGAACCAAAATTTAAATTAAGGAACTAATGCACTTTTAAAATAGCTAAGGGTTGTCCCCATGTTTTCACGAGGCGGTTTTTTTAGCTCCTTTAGTTTTCGAGTAATCGTTAATGCTACGAATTTCCGCACCTATATTTTTTACACTTCAAAAACTTCTACCGTCGGAACCAAAGAACCTGGAAACCTGAAACCAAAAATCTTCGTAGGTAGATATATCACATAACTGGTTTAAAAAATTGAGGCCAATCCGTTCATCACAACAACTCTCATAACAAATTTACACGCATGAAAAAAGTGAAACTTATCGAAATATATAGCTTTTTTGGCTGTTAACAAAGGTAGCTCCTTCCTTGTTTTTTCGAAAAATTGGCGGATGGACCAAAATTTAAATTAAGAAACTAATGCCCTTTTAAAATAGCTAAGAGTCGTCCCCATGTTGTCACGAGGGGGTTTTTTTTAGCTCCTTTAGTTTTCGAGTAATCGTTAATGCTACGAATTTTCGCACCCAATTTTTTTACATTTCAAAAATGTCTACCGTCGGAATCGAAGATGCTGGAGATCTAAAACCAATAAATGTCGTAGGCAGATATGTCACCTACCTATATTTAAAAAATTCAGGCCAATCCGTTCAACACAACTCTCGTTAGAAATTTTCACGCATGAAAAAAGTGAAACTTATCGAAATATATAGCTTTTTTGGCTGTTAACAAAGGTAGCAGCTACCTTTTTTTTTCTCGAAAAATTGGCGGATGAACCGAAGTTTAAATTAAAGAACCAATGCCCTTTTAAAATAGTTAAGGGTCGTCTCCTTGTTGTCACGAGGGGGTTATTTTAGCTCCTTTAGATTTCGAGTAATCGTTAATGCTACGGATTTTCGTACCCAAATTTTTTACACTTCAAAAATTTTTACCGTCGGAACCAAAAAAGCTGGAAATTTGAAACCAATGGCTGTTGTAAGGAGGTATATCACCTACTTGGAACTGAAAAAAACTAGCCAATCCGTCCAACACAACTTCCGTAAGAAATTTTCACGCTTGAAAAAAGTGAAACTTATCGAAATATATAGCTTTTTTGGCTGTTAACAAAGGTAGCTCCTTCCTTGTTTTTTCGAAAAATTGGCGGATGGACCAAAATTTAAATTAAGAAACTAATGCCCTTTTAAAATAGCTAAGAGTCGTCCCCATTTTGTCACGAGGGGGTTTTTTTTAGCTCCTTTAGTTTTCGAGTAATCGTTAATGCTACGAATTTTCGCACCAAATTTTTTTACATTTCAAAAATGTCTACCGTCGGAATCGAAAATGCTGGAGATCTAAAACCAATAAATGTTGTAGGCAGAAATGTCACCTACCTATATTTAAAAAATTTAGGCCAATCCGTTCAACACAACTCTCGTTAGAAATTTTCACGCATGAAAAAAGTGAAACTTATCGAAATATATAGCTTTTTTGGCTGTTAACAAAGGTAGCAGCTACCTTGTTTTTTCGAAAAATTGGCAGATGAACCAAAGTTTAAATTAAAGAACCAATGCACTTTTAAAATAGCTAAGGGTCGTCTCCTTTTTGTCAGGAGGGGGTTTTTTAGCTCCTTTAGTTTTCGAGTAATCGTTAATGCTACGGATTTTCGCACCCAAATTTTTTACACTTCAAAAATTTTTACCGTCGGAACCAAAATAACTGGAAATTTGAAACCAATGGCTAATGTAGGGAGATATATCACCTACTTGGAACCAAAAAAAAATAGCCTATCCGTTAAACACAACTCTCGTTAGAAATTTTCACGCATGAAAAAAGTGAAACTTATCGAAATATATAGCTTTTTTGGCTGTTAACAAAGGTAGCAGCTACCTTGTTTTTACGAAAAATTTGCGGATGAACCTAAATTTAAATTAAGGAACCAATGCCCTTTTAAAATAGCTAAGGGTCGTCCCCATGTTGTCACGAGGGGGTTTTTTTTTAGCTCCTTTAGTTTTCGAGTAATCGTTAATGCTCTGGATTTTCGCACTTAAATTTTTTACACTTCAAAAATTTTTACCGTCGGAACCAAAGTAGCTGGAAATTTGAAACCAAAACCTTTTTTGGCTGTTAACAAAGGTAGCTACCTTCCTTTTTTTTTTTCGAAAAATTGGCGGATGAACCAAAATTTAAATTAAGGAACTAATGCACTTTTAAAATAGCTAAGGGTTGTCCCCATGTTTTCACGAGGCGGTTTTTTTAGCTCCTTTAGTTTTCGAGTAATCGTTAATACTACGGATTTCCGCACCTAAATTTTTTACACTTCAAAAACTTCTACCGTCGGATCCAAAGAACCTGGAAACCTGAAACCAAAAATCTTCGTAGGTAGATATATCACATAACTGGTTTAAAAAATTGAGGCCAATCCGTTCATCACAACAACTCTCGTAACAAATTTTCACGCATGAAAAAAGTGAAACTTATCGAAATATATAGCTTTTTTGGCTGTTAACAAAGGTAGCTCCTTCCTTGTTTTTTCGAAAAATTGGCGGATGGACCAAAATTTAAATTAAGAAACTAATGCCCTTTTAAAATAGCTAAGAGTCGTCCCCATGTTGTCACGAGGGGGTTTTTTTTAGCTCCTTTAGTTTTCGAGTAATCGTTAATGCTACGAATTTTCGCACCCAATTTTTTTACATTTCAAAAATGTCTACCGTCGGAATCGAAGATGCTGGAGATCTAAAACCAATAAATGTCGTAGGCAGATATGTCACCTACCTATATTTAATAAATTCAGGCCAATCCGTTCAACACAACTCTCGTTAGAAATTTTCACGCATGAAAAAAGTGAAACTTATCGAAATATATAGATTTTTTGGCTGTTAACAAAGGTAGCAGCTACCTTGTTATTTTTCGAAAAATTGGCAGATGAACCGAAGTTTAAATTAAAGAACCAATGCACTTTTAAAATAGCTAAGGGTCGTCTCCTTTTTGTCAGGAGGGGGTTTTTTAGCTCCTTTAGTTTTCGAGTAATCGTTAATGCTACGGATTTTCGCACCCAAATTTTTTACACTTCAAAAATTTTTACCGTCGGGACCAAAGAAGCTGGAAATTTTAAACCAATGGATATAATAGGTAGATAAATAACCTACTTGGAACCAAAAAAAACAGGCTAATCCGTCCAACACAACTCCCGTAAGAAATTTTCACGCATGCAAAAAGTGAAACTTATCGAAATATATAGCTTTTTTGGCTGTTAACAAAGGTAGCTCCTTCCTTGTTTTTACGAAAAATTTGCGGATGAACCGAAATTTAAATTTAGGAACCAGTGCCCTTATAAAATAGCTAAGGGTCGTCCCCATGTTGTCACGAGGGGTTTTTTTTTTAGCTCCTTTAGTTTTCGAGTAATCGTTAATGCTCTGGATTTTCGCACTCAAATTTTTTACACTTCAAAAATTTTTACCGTCGGAACCAAAGTAGCTGAAAATTTGAAACCAATGGCTGTTATAGGTAGATATGTAACCTACTTGGAACCAAAAAAAATAGCCAATCCGTCTAACACATTTTCCGTAAGAAATTTTCACGCATGAAAAAAATGAAACTTATCGAAATATATAGCTTTTTTGGCTGTTAACAAAGGTAGCTCCTTCCTTGTTTTTTCGAAAAATTGGCGGATGGGCTTAAATTTAGATTAGAAATTAAATTCCGTTTTAAAATAGCTAAGATTCGTCTCCATTTTGTCACGAGGGGGTTTTTTTAGCTCCTTTAGTTTTCGAGTAATCGTTAATGCTACGGATTTTCGCATCCAAATTTTTTACACTTCAAAAATTTTTACCGTCGGAACGAAAGAAGCTGGAAATTTGAAACCAATGGTTATAATAGGTAGATATATCACCTACGTGGATTTAAAAAGTTCAGGCCAATCCGTCCAACACAACTCTCGTTAGAAATTTTCACGCATGAAAAAATTGAAACTTATCGAAATATATAGCTTTTTTGGATGTTAACAAAGGTAGCAGCTACCTTGTTTTTACGAAAAATTTACGGATGAACCGAAATTTAAATTAACGAACCAATGCCCTTTTAAAATAGCTAAGAGTTGTCTCCATGTTGTCACGAGGGGGTTTTTTTTAGCTCCTTTAAAGGTATTTCCTTCCTTGTTTTTTCGGAAAATTGGCGGATGGGCTAAAATTTAGATTAGAAATTTAATGCCGTTTTAAAATAGCTAAGAGAGAAAACCCCATGTTGTCACGAGGGGTTTTTTTTAGCTCCTTTAGTTTTCGAGTAATCGTTAATGCTACGGATTTTCGCACCCAATTTTTTTAAACTTCAAAAATTTCTACCGTCGGAACCAAATAAGCTGGAGACCTGAAACCAATGGTTGCAATAGGCAAATATGTCACCTACGTGGATTTAAAAAATTCAGGCCAATCCGTTTAACACAACTCTCGTTAGAAATTTTCACCCATGAAAAAAGTGAAACTAATCGAAATATATAGCTTTTTTGGCTGTTAACAAAGGTAGCAGCTAACTTTTTTTTCGAAAAATTGGCGGATGGACCAAAATTCTAATTAAGGAACTAATGCCATTTTAAAATAGCTGGATTTTCGCACCCAAATTTTTTACACTTCAAAAATTTCTACCGTCGGAACCAAAGAAGCTCGAGACCTGAAACCAATGGCCGTCGTAGGAAGATATGTCATCTACCTGAACTTAAAAAAATTCAGGCCAATCCGTCCAACGCAACTCTCGTAAGAAATTTTCACACATGAAAAAAGTGAAACTTATCGATATATTTAGCTTTTTTGGCTTTTAACAAAGGTTAAAGCCTACCTTCCTTTTTTTTCGAAAAATTGGCGGATGGATTAAAATTTAAATTATGGAACAAATTAACTTTTATATTAGCTAAGGGTCGTCCCCATGTTGTCACGAGGGGGTTTTTTTTAGCTCCTTTAGATTTCGAGTAATCGTTAATTCTACGGATTTTCGCACCCAATT
Organism: Tipula confusa; assembly: GCA_963556175.1. NCBI lineage: Eukaryota > Metazoa > Arthropoda > Insecta > Diptera > Tipulidae > Tipula > Tipula confusa. The sequence continues at coordinate 422,714 of CAUVYK010000489.1, forward strand.
TTTTTACAATTCAAAAATTTCTACCGTTGGAACCAAAAAAGCTGGAGACCTGAAACTCATGGCCGTTGTAGGTAGATATGTCACCTACCTGGATTTGAAAAATTCAGGCCAATCCGACTAACAAAACGCTCGTAAGAAATTTTCACGAATGAAAAAAGTGGAACTTATCGAAATATATAGCTTTTTTGGCTGTTAACAAAGGTAGCAGCTTCCTTGTTTTTTCGAAAAATTGGCGGATGGATCAAAATTAAAACTAAGAAATTAATGTCCTTTTAAAATAGCTATGGCTCGCCCACATGGTGTCACGAGGGTTTTTTTTAGCTCCTTTAGTTTTCGAGTAATCGTTAATGCTACGGATTTTCGCATCCAAATTTTTTACACTTCAAAAATTTTTACCGTCGGAACCAAAGAAGCTGGAAATTTGAAACCAATGGTTATAATAGGCAAATATATCACCTACTTGGAACCAAAAAAAAAACAGACTAATCCGTCCAACACAACTTCCGTAAGAAATTTTCACGCATGAAAAAAGTGAAACTTATCGAAATATATAGCTTTTTTGGCTATTAACAAAGGTAGCTACCTTCCTTTTTTTCGAAAAATTGGTGGATGGACTAAAATTTAAATTAGGGACCTAAGGCCCATTTTAAATAGCTAAGAGTCGTCTCCATGTTGTCACGAGGGGGTTTTTTTTAGCTTCTTTAGTTTTCGAGTAATCGTTAATGCTACGGATTTTCGCACCCAATTTTTTTACATTTCAAAAACTTCTACCGTCGGAATTAAAGAAGCTGGAGACCTGAAACCAATGGCCGTTGTAAGGAGATATGTCTCCTTGGATTTAAAAAATTCTGGCAAAGCCGTCCAACACAACTCTCGTTAGAAATTTTCACGCATGAAAAAAGTGAAACTTATCGAAATATATAGCTTTTTTGTCTGTTAACAAAGGTAGCAGCTACCTTGTTTTTTCGAAAAATTGGAGGATGGACCAAAATTAAAATTAAGGAACTAATGCCCTTTTAAAATAGCTAAGGTTCGTTCCCATGTTGTCACGAGGGGTTTTTTTTAGCTCCTTTAGTTTTCGAGTAATCGTTAATGCTACGGGTTTTCGATCCAAATTTTTTAAACTTCAAAAATTTTTACCGTCGGAACCGAAGAATCTTGAAATTCAAAACTAACGGTTATAATAGAAAGATATATCACCTCCTTGGAACCAAAAAATAACAGGCCAATCCGTCCAACACAACTCCCGTAAGAAATTTTCACGCATGCAAAAAATGAAACTTATCGAAATATATAGCTTTTTTGGCTGTTAACAAAGGTAGCTCCTTCCTTGTTTTTTCGAAAAATTGGCGGATGGGCTAAAATTTAGATTAGAAATTAAATGCCGTTTTAAAATAGCTAAGATTCGTCCCCATGTTGTCACGAGGGGGTTTTTTTAGCTCCTTTAGTTTTCGAGTAATCGTTAATGCTACGGATTTTCGCACCCAATTTTTTTACATTTCAAAAATTTCTACCGCCGGAACCAAAAAAGCTGGTGACCTGAAACCAATGGCTGTAATAGGCAAATATGTCACCTACGTGGATTTAAAATGTCACCTACGTGGATTTAATTCAGGCCAATCCGGTTAACACAACTCTCGTTAGAAATTTTCACCCATGAAAAAAGTGAAACTAATCGAAATATATAGCTTTTTGGCTGTTAACAAAGGTAGCAGCTACCTTTTTATTTCGAAAAATTGGCGGATGGACCAAAATTAAAATTTAAAAACTAATGCAATTTTAAAATAGCTAAAGGTCATCCCCATGTTGTAACGAGGGGGTTTTTTTAGCTCCTTAATTTTCGAGTAATCGTTAATGCTACGGATTTTCGCACCCAAATTTTTTACACTTCAAAAATTTCTACCGTCGAAACCAAAGAAGCTCGAGACCTGAAACCAATGGCCGTCGTAGGTTGATATGTCATCTACCTGGACTTAATAAAATTCAGGCCAATCCGTCTAACGCAACTCTCGTAAGAAATTTTCACATATGAAAAAAGTGAAACTTATCGAAATATATAGCTTTTTTGGCTGTTAACAAAGGTAGCTACCTTCCTTTTTTGTTTCGAAAAATTGGCGGATGGACCAAAATTTAAATTATGAAAATAATGTTCTTTTAAAATAGTTAAGGGTCGTACCCATTTTGTCACGAGGGGTTTTTTTTTAGCTCCTTTAGTTTTCGAGTAATCGTTAATGCTATGGATTTTCGCACCCAATTTTTTTACAATTTTAGAATTTCTACCGTTGGAACAAAAAAAGCGGGAAACCTGAAACCCATGGCCGTTGTAGGTAGATATGTCACCTACTTAAATTAAAAAAATTCAGGCCAATTCGTCTAATACAACTCTCGTAAGAAATTTTCACGCATGAAAAAAGTGAAACTTATCGAAATATATAGCTTTTTTGGCTGTTAACAAAGGTAGCTCCTTCCTTGTTTTTACGAAAAATTTGCGGGTGAACCGAAATTTAAATTTAGAACCAATGCCCTTATAAAATAGCTAAGGGTCGTCCCCATGTTGTCACGAGGGGTTTTTTTTTAGCTCCTTTAGTTTTCGAGTAATCGTTAATGCTCTGGATTTTCGCACCCAAATTTTTTACACTTCAAAAATTTTTACCGTCGGAACCAAAGTAGCTGGAAATTTGAAACCAATGCCTGTTATAGGTAGATATGTTACCTACTTGGAACCAAAAGAAAATAGCCAATCCGTCAAACACATTTTCCGTAAGAAATTTTCACGCATGAAAAAAATGAAACTTATCGAAATATATAGCTTTTTTGGCTGTTAACAAAGGTAGCTACCTTCCTTTTTGTTTCGAAAAAATTGGCGGATGGACCAAAATTTAAATTTAGAAACTAATATTCTTTTAAAATAAATAAGGGTCGTCCCCATGTTGTCACGAGGGTTTTTTTTTAGCTTCTTTAGTTTTCGAGTAATCGTTAATGCTACGGATTTTCGCATCCTAATTTTTTACACTTCAAAAATTTTTACCGTCGGAACGAAATAAGCTGGAAATTTGAAACCAATGGTTATAATAGGTAGATATATCACCTACTTGGAACTAAAAAAAAACAGGCCAATCCGTTTAACACAACTCCCGTAAGAAATTTTCACGCAAGCAAAAAGTGAAACTTATCGAAATATATAGCTTTTTTGGCTGTTAACAAAGGTAGCTCCTTCCTTGTTTTTACAAAAAATTTGCGGATGAACCGAAATTTAAATTTAGGAACCAATGCCCTTATAAAATAGCTAAGGGTCCCCATGTTGTCACGAGGGAGTTTTTTTTTAGCTCCTTTAGTTTTCGAGTAATCGTTAATGTTACGGGTTTTCGCACCCAAATTTTTTACACTTCAAAAACTTTTACCGTCGGAACCAAAGTAGCTGGAAATTTGAAACCAATGGCTGTCATAGGTAGATATGTTACCTACTTGGAACCAAAAAAAACTAGCCAATCCGTCCAACATATTTTCCGTAGGAAATTTTCACGCATGAAAAAAATGAAACTTATCAAAATATATAGCTTTTTTGGCTGTTAACAAAGATAGCTCCTTCCTTGTTTTTTCGAAAAATTGGCAGATGGGCTAAAATTTAGATTAGAAATTAAATTCCGTTTTAAAATAGCTAAGATTCGTCTTAATGTTGTCACGAGGGGTTTTTTTAACTTCTTTAGTTTTCGAGTAATCGTTAATGCTACGGATTTTCGCACCCAAATTTTTTAAATTTCAAAAATTTTTACCGTCGGAACCAAAGTAGCTGGAAATTTGAAACCAATGGCTGTTATAGGTTAATATGTTACCTACTTGGAACCAAAAAAAATAGCCAATCCGGTAAACAGATTTTCCGTAAGAAATTTTCACGCATTTAAAAAATGAAACTTATCGAAATATATAGCTTTTTTGGCTGTTAACAAAGGTAGCTCCTTCCTTGTTTTTTCGAAAAATTGGCGGATGGGCTAAAATTTAGATTAGAAATTAAATGCCGTTTAAAAATAGCTAAGAATCGTCTCCATGTTGTCACGAGGGGGTTTTTTTAGCTCCTTTAGTTTTCGAGTAATCGTTAATGCTACGGATTTTCGCACCCAATTTTTTTACATTTCAAAAATTTCTACCGTCGGAACCAAAAAAGCTCGAGACCTGAAACCAATGGCTGTAATAGGCAAATATGTCACCTACGTGGATTTTAAAAAATTCAGGCCAATCCGTCCAACACAACTCTCGTTAGAAATGTTCACCCATGGAAAAGGTGAAACTAATCGAAATATATAGCTTTTTGGCTGTTAACAAAGGTAGCAGCTACCTTTTTGTTTCGAAAAAATTGGCGGATGGACCAAAATTTAAATTAAGAAACTAATGCCCTTTTAAAATAGCCAAAGGTCATCCCCATGTTGTCACGAGGGGTTTTTTTTAGCTCCTTTAGTTTTCGAGTAATCGTTAATGCTACGGATTTTCGCACTAAAATTTTTTACACTTCAAAAATTTCTACCGTCGGAATCAAAGAAGCTCGAGACCTGAAACCAATGGCCGTCGTAGGTAGATATGTCATCTACCTGGACTTAATAAAATTCAGGCCAATCCGTCCAACGCAACTCTCGTAAGAAATTTTGACACATGAAAAAAGTGAAACTTATCGAAATATATAGCTATTTTGGCTGTTAACAAAGGTAGCAGCTACCTTGTTTTTTCGAAAAATTGGAGGATGGACCAAAATTAAAATTATGGAACCAATGCCCTTTTAAAATAGCTAAGGTTCGTTCCCATGTTGTCACGAGGGGCGTTTTTAGCTCCTTTAGTTTTCGAGTAATCGTTAATGCTACGGATTTTCGCATCCAAATTTTTTACACTTCATAAATTTTTACCGTCGGAACCAAAGAAACTGGAAATTTAAAACCAATGGCTATAATAGGAAGATATATTACCTACTTGGAACCAAAAAAAAACAGGCCAATTTGTCCAACAAAGCTCCCGTAGCAGCTACCTTTTTGTTTCGAAAAAATTGGCGGATGGACCAAAATTTAAATTTAGAAACTAATATTCTTTTAAAATAAATAAGGGTCGTCCCCATGTTGTCACGAGGGTTTTTTTTTAGCTTCTTTAGTTTTCGAGTAATCGTTAATGCTACGGATTTTCGCATCCTAATTTTTTACACTTCAAAAATTTTTACCGTCGGAACGAAATAAGCTGGAAATTTGAAACCAATGGTTATAATAGGTAGATATATAACCTACTTGGAACCAAAAAAAAACAGGCCAATCCGTTTAACACAACTCCCGTAAGAAATTTTCACGCATGCAAAAAGTGAAACTTATCGAAATATATAGCTTTTTTGGCTGTTAACAAAGGTAGCTCCTTCCTTGTTTTTACAAAAAATTTGCGGATGAACCGAAATTTAAATTTAGGAACCAATGCCCTTATAAAATAGCTAAGGGTCGTCCCCATGTTGTCACGAGGGAGTTTTTTTTTAGCTCCTTTAGTTTTCGAGTAATCGTTAATGTTACGGGTTTTCGCACCCAAATTTTTTACACTTCAAAAACTTTTACCGTCGGAACCAAAGTAGCTGGAAATTTGAAACCAATGGCTGTCATAGGTAGATATGTTACCTACTTGGAACCAAAAAAAACTAGCCAATCCGTCCAACATATTTTCCGTAGGAAATTTTCACGCATGAAAAAAATGAAACTTATCGAAATATATAGCTTTTTTGGCTGTTAACAAAGATAGCTCCTTCCTTGTTTTTTCGAAAAATTGGCAGATGGGCTAAAATTTAGATTAGAAATTAAATTCCGTTTTAAAATAGCTAAGATTCGTCTCCATGTTGTCACGAGGGGGTTTTTTAACTTCTTTAGTTTTCGAGTAATCGTTAATGCTACGGATTTTCGCACCCAAATTTTTTAAATTTCAAAAATTTTTACCGTCGGAACCAAAGTAGCTGGAAATTTGAAACCAATGGCTGTTATAGGTTAATATGTTACCTACTTGGAACCAAAAAAAATAGCCAATCCGGTAAACAGATTTTCCGTAAGAAATTTTCACGCATTTAAAAAATGAAACTTATCGAAATATATAGCTTTTTTGGCTGTTAACAAAGGTAGCTCCTTCCTTGTTTTTTCGAAAAATTGGCGGATGGGCTAAAATTTAGATTAGAAATTAAATGCCGTTTAAAAATAGCTAAGAATCGTCTCCATGTTGTCACGAGGGGGTTTTTTTAGCTCCTTTAGTTTTCGAGTAATCGTTAATGCTACGGATTTTCGCACCCAATTTTTTTACATTTCAAAAATTTCTACCGTCGGAACCAAAAAAGCTCGAGACCTGAAACCAATGGCTGTAATAGGCAAATATGTCACTTACGTGGATTTTAAAAAATTCAGGCCAATCTGTCCAACACAACTCTCGTTAGAAATGTTCACCCATGGAAAAGGTGAAACTAATCGAAATATATAGCTTTTTGGCTGTTAACAAAGGTAGCAGCTACCTTTTTGTTTCGAAAAAATTGGCGGATGGACCAAAATTTAAATTAAGAAACTAATGCCCTTTTAAAATAGCTAAAGGTCATCCCCATGTTGTCACGAGGGGTTTTTTTTAGCTCCTTTAGTTTTCGAGTAATCGTTAATGCTACGGATTTTCGCACTAAAATTTTTTACACTTCAAAAATTTCTACCGTCGGAATCAAAGAAGCTCGAGACCTGAAACCAATGGCCGTCGTAGGTTGATATGTCATCTACCTGGACTTAATAAAATTCAGGCCAATCCGTCCAACGCAACTCTCGTAAGAAATTTTGACACATGAAAAAAGTGAAACTTATCGAAATGTATAGCTTTTTTGGCTGTTAACAAAGGTAGCAGCTACCTTGTTTTTTCGAAAAATTGGAGGATGGACCAAAATTAAAATTATGGAACCAATGCCCTTTTAAAATAGCTAAGGTTCGTTCCCATGTTGTCACGAGGGGCGTTTTTAGCTCCTTTAGTTTTCGAGTAATCGTTAATGCTACGGATTTTCGCATCCAAATTTTTTACACTTCATAAATTTTTACCGTCGGAACCAAAGAAACTGGAAATTTAAAACCAATGGCTATAATAGGAAGATATATTACCTACTTGGAACCAAAAAAAAACAGGCCAATTCGTCCAACAAAGCTCCCGTAAGAAATTTTCACGCATGAAAAAAGTGAAACTTATCGAAATATATAGCTTTTTTGGGTGTTAACAAAGGTAGCTACCTTCCTTTATGTTTCGAAAAAATGGCGGATGGACCAAAATTTAAATTATTTAATTAATGTTCTTTTAAAATAGCTAAGGGTCGTCCCCATGTTGTCACGAGGGGGTTTTTTTAGCTCCTTTAGTTTTCGAGTAATCGTTAATGCTACGGATTTTCGAACCCAATTTTTTTACACTTCAAAAATTTCTACCTTCGGAACCAAATAAGCTGGAGACCTGAAACCAATGGCTGCAATAGGCAAATATGTCACCTACGTGGATTTAAAAAATTCAGGCCAATCCATCTAACACAACTCTCGTTAGAAATTTTCACCCATGAAAAAAGTGAAACTAATCGAAATATATAGCTTTTTTGGCTGTTAACAAAAGTAGCAGCTACCTTTTTTTCGAAAAATTGGTGGATGGACCAAAATTAAAATTAAGGAACTAATGCCCTTTTAAAATAGCTGGATTTTCGCACCCAAATTTTTTACACTTCAAAAATTTCTACCGTCGGAACCAAAGAAGCTCGAGACCTGAAACCAATGGCTGTCGTAGGAAGATATGTCATCTACCTGGACTTAAAAAAATTCAGGCCACTCCGTCCAACGCAATTCTCGTAAGAAATTTTCACACATGAAAAAAGTGAAACTTATCGAAATATATAGCTTTTTTGTCTGTTAACAAAGGTAGCACCTACCTTGTTTTTTCGAAAAATTGGAGGAAGGACCAAAATTAAAATTATGAAACTAATGCCCTTTTAAAATAGCTAAGGTTCGTCCCCATGTTGTCAAGAGGGTTTTTTTTAGCTCCTTTAGTTTTCGAGTAATCGTTAATGCTACGGGTTTTCGCATCCAAATTTTTTACACTTCAAAAATTTTTACCGTCGGAACCAAACAAGCTGGAAATTTAAAACCAATGGCTATAATAGGTAAATAAATAACCTACTTGGAACCAAAAAAAAACAGGCCAATCCGTTTAACACAACTCCCGTAAGAAATTTTCACGCATGCAAAAAGTGAAACTTATCGAAATATATAGCTTTTTTGGCTGTTAACAAAGGTAGCTCCTTCCTTGTTTTTACAAAAAATTTGCGGATGAACCGAAATTTAAATTTAGGAACCAATGCCCTTATAAAATAGCTAAGGGTCGTCCCCATGTTGTCACGAGGGGGTTTTTTTTTAGCTCCTTTAGTTTTCGAGTAATCGTTAATGTTACGGGTTTTCGCACCCAAATTTTTTACACTTCAAAAACTTTTACCGTCGGAACCAAAGTAGCTGGAAATTTGAAACCAATGGCTGTCATAGGTAGATATGTCACATACTTGGAACCAAAAAAAACTAGCCAATCCGTCCAACACATTTTCCGTAGGAAATTTTCACGCATGAAAAAAATGAAACTTATCGAAATATATAGCTTTTTTGGCTGTTAACAAAGATAGCTCCTTCCTTGTTTTTTCGAAAAATTGGCGGATGGGCTAAAATTTAGATTAGAAATTAAATTCCATTTTAAAATAGCTAAGATTCGTCTCCATGTTGTCACGAGGGGGTTTTTTTAACTTCTTTAGTTTTCGAGTAATCGTTAATGCTACGGATTTTCGCACCCAATTTTTTTACACTTCAAAAATTTCTACAGCCGGAACCAAAAAAGCTGGAGACCTGAAACCAATGGCTGTAATAGGCAAATACGTCACCTACGTGGATTTAAAAAATTCAGGCCAATCCGTCCAAGACAACTCTCGTTAGAAATTTTCACCCATGAAAAAAGTGAAACTAATCGAAATATATAGCTTTTTTGGCTGTTAACAAAGGTAGCAGCTACCTTTTTTTTTTGAAAAATTGGCGGATGGACCAAAATTTAAATTTAGAAACTAATGCCTTTTTAAAATAGTTAAAGGTCAGCCCCATGTTGTCACGAGGGGGTTTTTTTAGCTCCTTTAGTTTTCGAGTAATCGTTAATGCTACGGATTTTCGCACCCAAATTTTTTACACTTCAAAAATTTCTACCGTTGGAACCAAAAAAGCTCGAGACCTGAAACCAATGGCCGCCGTAGGTAGATATGTCATCTCCCTGTACTTAAAAAAATTCAGGCCAATCCGTCAAACGCAACTCTCGTAAGAAATTTTCACACATGAAAAAAGTGAAACTTATCGAAATATATAGCTTTTTTGGCTGTTAACAAAGGTAGCTACCTTCCTTTTTGTTTCGAAAAAATGGCGGATGGATCAAAATTTAAATTACGGAACTAATGTTCTTTTAAAATAGTTAAGGGTCGTCCCCATGTTGTCACGAGGGGTTTTTTTTAGCTCCTTTAGTTTTCGAGTAATCGTTAATGCTACGGATTTTCGCACCCAATTTTTTTACACTTTTAAAAATTTTACCGTTGGAACCAAAATAGCTGGAGAACTGAAACCCATGGTTGTTGTAGGTAAATATGTCACCTATATGAATTTAAAAAATTCAGGCCAATCCGTCCAACACAACTCTCGTAAGAAATTTTCACGAATGAAAAAAGTGAAACTTTTCGAAATATATAGCTTTTTTGGCTGTTAACAAAGGTAGCAGCTACCTTGTTTTTTCGAAAAATTGGAGGATGGACCAAAATTAAAATTATGAAACTAATGCTCTTTTAAAATAGCTAAGGTTCGATCCCATGTTGTCACGAAGGGTTTTTTTAGCTCCTTTAGTTTTCGAGTAATCGTTAATGCTACGGATTTTCGCATCCAAATTTTTTACACTTCATAAATTTTTACCGTCGGAACCAAAGAAACTGGAAATTTAAAACCAATGGCTTAAATAGGAAGATATATCACCTACTTGGAACCAAAAAAAAACAGGCCAATTCGTCCAACAAAACTCCCGTAAGAAATTTTCACGCATGAAAAAAGTGAAACTTATCGAAATATATAGCTTTGTTGGCTGTTAACAAAGGTAGCAGCTTCCTTGTTTTTTCGAAAAATTGGCGGATGAACCAAAATTTTAATTTAAAAACCAATGCCCTTTTAAAATAGCTAATGGTCGTTTCCATGTTGTCACGAGGGGGTTTTTTTTAGCTCCTTTAGTTTTCGAGTAATCGTTAATGCTACGGATTTTCGCACCCAAATTTTTTACACTTCAAAAATTTTTACTAGCTAAGGTTCGATCCCATGTTGTCACGAGGGGTTTTTTAGCTCCTTTAGTTTTCGAGTAATCGTTAATGCTACGGATATTCGCCTCCAAATTTTTTACACTTCATAAATTTTTACCGTCGGAACCAAAGAAACTGGAAATTAAAAACCAATGGCTTAAATAGGAAGATATATCACCTACTTGGAACCAAAAAAAAACAGGCCAATTCGTCCAACAAAACTCCCGTAAGAAATTTTCACGCATGAAAAAAGTGAAACTTATCGAAATATATAGCTTTTTTGGCTGTTAACAAAGGTAGCAGCTTCCTTGTTTTTTCGAAAAATTGGCGGATGAACCAAAATTTAAATTTAAAAACCAATGCCCTTTTAAAATAGCTAATGGTCGTCTCCATGTTGTCACGAGGGGTTTTTTTTTAGCTCCTTTAGTTTTCGAGTAATCGTTAATGCTACGGATTTTCGCACCCAAATTTTGTACACTTCAAAAATTTTTACCGTCGGAACCAAAGAAGCTGGAAACTTAAAACCAATGGTTGTAATAGGTATATATATCACCTACTTTGAACCAAAAAAAAACTAGCCAATCCGTCCAACACAACTCCCGTAAGAAATTTTCACGCATGAAAAAAGTGAAACTTATCGAAATAAATAGCTTTTTTGGCTGTTAACAAAGGTAGCTACCTTCCTTGTTTTTTCGAAAAATTGGCGGATGGGCTAAAATTTAGATTAGAAATTTAATGCCATTTTAAAAAAACTAAAAGTCGTCCCCATCTTGTCACGAGGGGTTTTTTTTAGCTTCTTTAGTTTTCGAGTAATCGTTAATGCTACGGATTTTCGCACCCAATTTTTTGACAATTAAAAAATTTCTACCGTCGGAACCAAAGAAACTGGAGACCTGAATCCAATGACCGTTGTAAGAAGATATGTCACCTACTTTGACTTAACAAATTAAGGCCAATCCGTTAGACACAACTCTCGTTAGAAATTTTCACGCATGAAAAAAGTAACTTATCGAAATATATAGATTTTTTGGCTGTTAACAAAGGTAGCAGCTACCTTTTTTTTTCTCGAAAAATTGGCGGATGAACCGAAGTTTAAATTAAAGAACCAATGCCCTTTTAAAATAGTTAAGGGTCGTCTCCTTGTTGTCACGAGGGGGTTATTTTAGCTCCTTTAGATTTCGAGTAATCGTTAATGCTACGGATTTTCGCACCCAAATTTTTTACACTTCAAAAATTTTTACCGTCGGAACCAAAAAAGCTGGAAATTTGAAACCAATGGCTGTTGTAAGGAGGTATATCACCTACTTGGAACCGAAAAAAACTAGCCAATCCGTCCAACACAACTTCCGTAAGAAATTTTCACGCTTGAAAAAAGTGAAACTTATCGAAATATATAGCTTTTTTGGCTGTTAACAAAGGTAGCAGCTACCTTGTTTTTTCGAAAAATTGGCAGATGAACCGAAGTTTAAATTAAAGAACCAATGCACTTTAAAAATAGCTAAGGGTCGTCTCCTTTTTGTCAGGAGGGGGTTTTTTAGCTCCTTTAGTTTTCGAGTAATCGTTAATGCTACGGATTTTCGCACCCAAATTTTTTACACTTCAAAAATTTTTACCGTCGGAACCAAAAAAACTGGAAATTTGAAACCAATGGCTAATGTAGGGAGATATATCACCTACTTGGAACCAAAAAAAAATAGCCTATCCGTTAAACACAACTCTCGTTAGAAATTTTCACGCATGAAAAAAGTGAAACTTATCGAAATATATAGCTTTTTTGGCTGTTAACAAAGGTAGCAGCTACCTTGTTTTTACGAAAAATTTGCGGATGAACCTAAATTTAAATTTAGGAACCAATGCCCTTTTAAAATAGCTAAGGGTCGTCTCCATGTTGTCACGTGGGGGTTTTTTTTAGCTCCTTTAGTTTTTGAGTAATCGTTAATGATACGGATTTTTGCACCCAAATTTTTTACACTTCGGAAATTTTTAACGTCGGAACCAAAAAAGCATTAAATTTGAAACCAATGGTTTTTATAGGTAAATATATCACCTACATGGAACCAAAAAAACAACCCAATTTGTCCAACACAACTCTCGTAAGAAATTTTCACGCATGAAAAAAATGAAACTTATCGAAATATATAGCTTTTTTGGCTGTTAACAAAGGTAGCTCCTTCCTTGTTTTTTCGAAAAATTGGTGGATGGGCTAAAATTTAGATTAGAAATTAAATGCCGTTTTAAAATAGCTAAGATTCGTCCCCATGTTGTCACGAGGGGGTTTTTTTAGCTCCTTTAGTTTTCGAGTAATCGTTAATGCTAGGGATTTTCGCACTCAATTTTTTTACATTTCAAAAATTTCTACCGCTGGAACCAAAAAAGCTGGAGACCTGAAACCAATGGCTGTAATAGGCAAATATGTCACCTACGTGGATTTAAAAAATTCAGGCCAATCCGTTCAACACAACTCTCGTTAAAAATTTTCACCCATGAAACAAGTGAAACTAATCGAAATATATAGCTTTTTGGCTGTTAACAAAGGTAGCAGCTACCTTTTTATTTCGAAAAATTGGCGGATGGACCAAAATTTAAATTAAGAATCTAATGCCTTTTTAAAATAGCTAAAGGTCATCCCCATGTTGTCACGAGGGGGTTTTTTTAGATCCTTTAGTTTTCGAGTAATCGTTAATGCTACGGATTTTCGCACCCGAATTTTTTACACTTCAAAAATTTCTACCGTCGGAACCAAAGATGCTCGAGACCGGAAACCAATGGCAGTCGTAGGTTGATATGTCATCTACATGGACTTAATAAAATTCAGGCCAATCCGTCAAACGCAACTCTCGTAAGAAATTTTCACACATGAAAAAAGTGAAACTTATCGAAATATATAGCTTTTTTGGCTGTTAACAAAGGTAGCTACCTTCCTTTTTGTTTCGAAAAATTAACGGATGGACCAAAATTTAAATTATGGAACTAATTAATGTTCTTTTAAAATAAATAAGGGTCGTCCCCATGTTGTCACGAGGGGTTTTTTTTTTAGCTCCTTTAGTTTTCGAGTAATCGTTAATGCTACGGATTTTCGCACCCAATTTTTTTACACTTTTAGAATTTTTACCGTTGGAACCAAAAAAGCTGGAGACCTGAAACCCATGGCCGTTGTAGGTAGATATGTCACCTACTTAAATTTAAAAAACTCAGGCCTATTCGTCTAATACAACTCTCGTAAGAAATTTTCACGAATGAAAAAATTGAAACTTATCGAAATATATAGCTTTTTTGGCTGTTAACAAAGGTAGCAGCTTCCTTGTTTTTTCGAAAAATTGGCGGATGGACCAAAATTTAAATTATGGAACTAATGTTCTTTTAAAATAGTTAAGGGTCGTCCCCATGTTGTCACGAGGGGGTTTTTTTTAGCTCCTTTAGTTTTCGAGTAATCGTTAATGCTACGGATTTTCGCACCCAATTTTTTTACACTTTTAGAATTTCTACCGTTGGAACCAAAAAAACTGGAGACCTGAAACCCATGGCCGCTGTAGGTAGATATGTCACCTACTTAAATTTAAAAAACTCAGGCCAATTCGTCTAATACAACTCTCGTAAGAAATTTTCACGAATGAACAAATTGAAACTTATCGAAATATATAGCATTTTTGGCTGTTAACAAAGGTAGCAGCTTCTTTGTTTTTTCGAAAAATTGGCGGATGGACCAAAATTTAAATTTAGGAACTAATACCCATTTAAAATAGCTAAGGGTCGTCTCCATGTTGTCACGAGGGGTTTTTTTTTAGCTCCTTTAGTTTTCGAGTAATCGTTAATGCTACGGATTTTCGCACCCAATTTTTTTACATTTCAAAAACTTCTACCGTCGGAATTAAAGAAGCTGGAGACCTAAAACCAATGGCTGTTGTAAAAAGATATGTCTTCAACCTGGATTTAAAAAATTCTGGCCAAGCCGTCCAACACAACTCTCGTTAGAAATTTTCACGCATGAAAAAAGTGAAACTTATCGAAATATATAGCTTTTTTGTCTGTTAACAAAGGTAGCAGCTTCCTTGTTTTTTCGAAAAATTGGAGGATGGACCAAAATTTAAATTAAGGAACTAATGCCCATTTAAAATAACTAAGGTTCGTCCCCATGTTGTCACGAGGGGTTTTTTTAGCTCCTTTAGTTTTCGAGTAATCGTTAATGCTACGGGTTTTCGCATCCAAATTTTTTACACTTCAAAAATTTTTACCGTCGGAACCAAAGAAGCTGGAAATTTGAAACCAATGGCTATAATAGGTAGATAAATAACCTACTTGGAACCAAAAAAAACAGGCTAATCCGTCCAACACAACTCCCGTAAGAAATTTTCACGCATGCAAAAAGTGAAACTTATCGAAATATATAGCTTTTTTGGCTGATAACAAAGGTAGCTCCTTCCTTGTTTTTAAGAAAAATTTGCGGATGAACCGAAGTTTAAATTTAGGAACCAGTGCCCTTATAAAATAGCTAAGGGTCGTCCCCATGTTGTCACGAGGGGTTTTTTTTTTAGCTCCTTTAGTTTTCGAGTAATCGTTAATGCTCTGGATTTTCGCACTTAAATTTTTTACACTTCAAAAATTTTTACCGTCGGAACCAAAGTAGCTAGAAATTTGAAACCAAAACCTTTTTTGGCTGTTAACAAAGGTAGCTACCTTCCTTTTTTTTTCGAAAAATTGGCGGATGAACCAAAATTTAAATTAAGGAACTAATGCACTTTTAAAATAGCTAAGGGTTGTCCCCATGTTTTCACGAGGTGGTTTTTTTAGCTCCTTTAGTTTTCGAGTAATCGTTAATGCTACGGATTTCCGCACCTAAATTTTTTACACTTCAAAAACTTCTACCGTCGGAACCAAAGAACCTGGAAACCTGAAACCAAAAATCTTCGTAGGTAGATATATCACATAACTGGTTTAAAAAATTGAGGCCAATCCGTTCATCACAACAACTCTCGTAACAAATTTTCACGCATGAAAAAAGTGAAACTTATCGAAATATATAGCTTTTTTTGGCTGTTAACAAAGGTAGCTCCTTCCTTGTTTTTTCGAAAAATTGGCGGATGGACCAAAATTAAGAAACTAATGCCCTTTTAAAATAGCTAAAAGTCGTCCCCATGTTGTCACGAGGGGGTTTTTTTTAGCTCCTTTAGTTTTCGAGTAATCGTTAATGCTACGAATTTTCGCACCCAATTTTTTTACATTTCAAAAATGTCTACCGTCGGAATCGAAGATGCTGGAGATCTAAAACCAATAAATGTCGTAGGCAGATATGTCACCTACCTATATTTAAAAAATTCAGGTCAATCCGTTCAACACAACTCTCGTTAGAAATTTTCACGCATGAAAAAAGTGAAACTTATCGAAATATATAGCTTTTTTGGCTGTTAACAAAGGTAGCAGCTACCTTTTTTTTCTCGAAAAATTGGCGGATGAACCGAAGTTTAAATTAAAGAACCAATGCCCTTTTAAAATAGTTAAGGGTCGTCTCCATGTTGTCACGAGGGGGTTATTTTAGCTCCTTTAGATTTCGAGTAATCGTTAATGCTACGGATTTTCGCACCCAAATTTTTTACACTTCAAAAATTTTTACCGTCGGAACCAAAAAAGCTGGAAATTTGAAACCAATGGCTGTTGTAAGGAGGTATATCACCTACTTGGAACTGAAAAAAACTAGCCAATCCGTCCAACACAACTTCCGTAAGAAATTTTCACGCTTGAAAAAAGTGAAACTTATCGAAATATATAGCTTTTTTGGCTGTTAACAAAGGTAGCTCCTTCCTTGTTTTTTCGAAAAATTGGCAGATGGACCAAAATTTAAATTAAGAAACTAATGCCCTTTTAAAATAGCTAAGAGTCGTCCCCATGTTGTCACGAGGGGGTTTTTTTTAGCTCCTTTAGTTTTCGAGTAATCGTTAATGCTACGAATTTTCGCACCCAATTTTTTTACATTTCAAAAATGTCTACCGTCGGAATCGAAGATGCTGGAGATCTAAAACCAATAAATGTCGTAGGCAGATATGTCACCTACCTATATTTAAAAAATTCAGGCCAATCCGTTCAACACAACTCTCGTTAGAAATTTTCACGCATGAAAAAAGTGAAACTTATCGAAATATATAGCTTTTTTGGCTGTTAACAAAGGTAGCAGCTACCTTGTTTTTTCGAAAAATTGGCAGATGAACCAAAGTTTAAATTAAAGAACCAATGCACTTTTAAAATAGCTAAAGATTGTCTCCTTTTTGTCAGGAGGGGATTTTTTAGCTCCTTTAGTTTTCGAGTAATCGTTAATGCTACGGATTTTCGCACCCAAATTTTTTACACTTCAAAAATTTTTACCGTCGGAACCAAAATAACTGGAAATTTGAAACCAATGGCTAATGTAGGGAGATATATCACCTACTTGGAACCAAAAAAAAATAGCTTATCCGTTAAACACAACTCTCGTTTAAAATTTTCACGCATGAAAAAAGTGAAACTTATCGAAATATATAGCTTTTTTGGCTGTTAACAAAGGTAGCAGCTACCTTGTTTTTACGAAAAATTTTCGGATGAACCTAAATTTAAATTGAGGAACCAATGCCCTTTTAAAATAGCTAAGGGTCGTCCCCATGTTGTCACGAGGGGGTTTTTTTTTAGCTCCTTTAGTTTTCGAGTAATCGTTAATGCTCTGGATTTTCGCACTTAAATTTTTTACACTTCAAAAATTTTTACCGTCGGAACCAAAGTAGCTGGAAATTTGAAACCAAAACCTTTTTTGGCTGTTAACAAAGGTAGCTACCTTCCTTTTTTTTTCGAAAAATTGGCGGATGAACCAAAATTTTAATTAAGGAACTAATGCACTTTTAAAATAGCTAAGGGTTGTCCCCATGTTTTCACGAGGCGGTTTTTTTAGCTCCTTTAGTTTTCGAGTAATCGTTAATGCTACGGATTTCCGCACCTAAATTTTTTACACTTCAAAAACTTCTACCGTCGGAACCAAAGAACCTGGAAACCTGAAACCAAAAATCTTCGTAGGTAGATATATCACATAACTGGTTTAAAAAATTGAGGCCAATCCGTTCATCACAACAACTCTCGTAACAAATTTTCACGCATGAAAAAAGTGAAACTTATCGAAATATATAGCTTTTTTGGCTGTTAACAAAGGTAGCTCCTTCTTTGTTTTTTCGAAAAATTGGCGGATGGACCAAAATTTAAATTAAGAAACTAATGCCCTTTTAAAATAGCTAAGAGTCGTCCCCATGTTGTCACGAGGGGTTTTTTTTAGCTCCTTTAGTTTTCGAGTAATCGTTAATGCTACGAATTTTCGCACCCAATTTTTTTACATTTCAAAAATGTCTACCGTCGGAATCGAAGATGCTGGAGATCTAAAACCAATAAATGTCGTAGGCAGATATGTCACCTACCTATATTTAAAAAATTCAGGCCAATCCGTTCAACACAACTCTCGTTAGAAATTTTCACGCATGAAAAAAGTGAAACTTATCGAAATATATAGATTTTTTGGCTGTTAACAAAGGTAGCAGCTACCTTGTTTTTTCGAAAAATTGGCAGATGAACCGAAGTTTAAATTAAAAAACCAATGCACTTTTAAAATAGCTAAGGGTCGTCTCCTTTTTGTCAGGAGGGGTTTTTTTAGCTCCTTTAGTTTTCGAGTAATCGTTAATGCTACGGATTTTCGCACCCAAATTTTTTACACTTCAAAAATTTTTACCGTCGGAACCAAAAAAACTGGAAATTTAAAACCAATGGCTAATGTAGGGAGATATATCACCTACTTGGAACCAAAAAAAAATAGCCTATCCGTTAAACACAACTCTCGTTAGAAATTTTCACGCATGAAAAAAGTGAAACTTATCGAAATATATAGCTTTTTTGGCTGTTAACAAAGGTAGCAGCTACCTTGTTTTTACGAAAAATTTGCGGATGAACCTAAATTTAAATTAAGGAACCAATGCCCTTTTAAAATAGCTAAGGGTCGTCTCCATGTTGTCACGTGGGGGTTTTTTTTGCTCCTTTAGTTTTCGAGTAATCGTTAATGATACGGATTTTTGCACCCAAATTTTTTACACTTCGGAAATTTTTAACGTCGGAACCAAAAAAGCATTAAATTTGAAACCAATGGTTTTTATAGGTAAATATATCACCTACATGGAACCAAAAAAAAAAAACCCAATTTGTCCAACACAACTCTCGTAAGAAATTTTCACGCATGAAAAAAATGAAACTTATCGAAATATATAGCTTTTTTGGCTGTTAACAAAGGTAGCTCCTTCCTTGTTTTTTCGAAAAATTGGCGGATGGGCTAAAATTTAGATTAGAAATTAAATGCCGTTTTAAAAAAGCCAAGATTCGTCCCCATGTTGTCACGAGGGGGTTGTTTTAGCTCCTTTAGTTTTCGAGTAATCGTTAATGCTACGGATTTTCGCACCCAATTTTTTTACATTTCAAAAATTTCTACCGCTGGAACCAAAAAAGCTGGAGACCTGAAACCAATGGCTGTAATAGGCAAATATGTCACCTACGTGGATTTAAAAAATTCAAGCCAATCCGTTCAACACAACTCTCGTTAAAAATTTTCACCCATGAAACAAGTGAAACTAATCGAAATATATAGCTTTTTGGCTGTTAACAAAGGTAGCAGCTACCTTTTTATTTCGAAAAATTGGCGGATGGACCAAAATTTAAATTAAGAATCTAATGCCCTTTTAAAAAAGCTAAAGGTCATCCCCATGTTGTCACGAGGGGGTTTTTTTAGCTCCTTTAGTTTTCGAGTAATCGTTAATGCTACGGATTTTCGCACCCGAATTTTTTACACTTCAAAAATTTCTACCGTCGGAACCAAAGAAGCTCGAGACCAGAAACCAATGGCCGTCGTAGGTTGATATGTCATCTACATGGACTTAATAAAATTCAGGCCAATCCGTCAAACGCAACTCTCGTAAGAAATTTTCACACATGAAAAAAGTGAAACTTATCGAAATATATAGCTTTTTTGGCTGTTAACAAAGGTAGCTACCTTCCTTTTTGTTTCGAAAAATTGGCGGATAGATCAAAATTTAAATTATGGAACTAATTAATGTTCTTTTAAAATAAATAAGGGTCGTCCCCATGTTGTCACGAGGGGGTTTTTTTTAGCTCCTTTAGTTTTCGAGTAATCGTTAATGCTACGGATTTTCGCACCCAATTTTTTTACACTTTTAGAATTTCTACCGTTGGAACCAAAAAAGCTGGAGACCTGAAACCCATGGCCGTTGTAGGTAGATATGTCACCTACTTAAATTTAAAAAACTCAGGCCTATTCGTCTAATACAACTCTCGTAAGAAATTTTCACGAATGAAAAAATTGAAACTTATCGAAAAATTTGCGGATGAACCTAAATTTAAATTAAGAAAACCAATGCCCTTTTAAAATAGCTAAGGGTCGTCCCCATGTTGTCACGAGGGGGTTTTTTTTTAGCTCCTTTAGTTTTCGAGTAATCGTTAATGCTCTGGATTTTCGCACTTAAATTTTTTACACTTCAAAAATTTTTACCGTCGGAACCAAAGTAGCTGGAAATTTGAAACCAAAACCTTTTTTGGCTGTTAACAAAGGTAGCTACCTTCCTTTTTTTTTCGAAAAATTGGCGGATGAACCAAAATTTTAATTAAGGAACTAATGCACTTTTAAAATAGCTAAGGGTTGTCCCCATGTTTTCTTGAGGCGGTTTTTTTAGCTCCTTTAGTTTTCGAGTAATCGTTAATGCTACGGATTTCCGCACCTAAATTTTTTACACTTCAAAAACGTCTACCGTTGGAACCAAAGAACCTGGAAACCTGAAACCAAAAATCTTCGTAGGTAGATATATCACATAACTGGTTTAAAAAATTGAGGCCAATCCGTTCATCACAACAACTCTCGTAACAAATTTTCACGCATGAAAAAATTGAAACTTATCGAAATATATAGCTTTTTTGGCTGTTAACAAAGGTAGCTCCTTCCTTGTTTTTTCGAAAAATTGGCGGATGGACCAAAATTTAAATTAAGAAACTAATGCCCTTTTAAAATAGCTAAGAGTCGTCCCCATGTTGTCACGAGGGGGTTTTTTTTAGCTCCTTTAGTTTTCGAGTAATCGTTAATGCTACGAATTTTCGCACCCAATTTTTTTACATTTCAAAAATGTCTACCGTCGGAATCGAAGATGCTGGAGATCTAAAACCAATAAATGTCGTAGGCAGATATGTCACCTACCTATATTTAAAAAATTCAGGCCAATCCGTTCAACACAACTCTCGTTAGAAATTTTCACGCATGAAAAAAGTGAAACTTATCGAAATATATAGATTTTTTGGCTGTTAACAAAGGTAGCAGCTACCTTGTTTTTTCGAAAAATTGGCAGATGAACCGAAGTTTAAATTAAAAAACCAATGCACTTTTAAAATAGCTAAGGGTCGTCTCCTTTTTGTCAGGAGGGGGTTTTTTAGCTCCTTTAGTTTTCGAGTAATCGTTAATGCTACGGATTTTCGCACCCAAATTTTTTACACTTCAAAAATTTTTACCGTCGGAACCAAAAAAACTGGAAATTTGAAACCAATGGCTAATGTAGGAAGATATATCACCTACTTGGAACCAAAAAAAAATAGCCTATCCGTTAAACACAACTCTCGTTAGAAATTTTCACGCATGAAAAAAGTGAAACTTATCGAAATATATAGCTTTTTTGGCTGTTAACAAAGGTAGCAGCTACCTTGTTTTTACGAAAAATTTGCGGATGAACCTAAATTTAAATTAAGGAACCAATGCCCTTTTAAAATAGCTAAGGGTCGTCTCCATGTTGTCACGTGGGGGTTTTTTTTAGCTCCTTTAGTTTTCGAGTAATCGTTAATGATACGGATTTTTGCACCCAAATTTTTTACACTTCGGAAATTTTTAACGTCGGAACCAAAAAAGCATTAAATTTGAAACCAATGGTTTTTATAGGTAAATATATCACCTACATGGAACCAAAAAAAAAAAAACCCAATTTGTCCAACACAACTCTCGTAAGAAATTTTCACGCATGAAAAAAATGAAACTTATCGAAATATATAGCTTTTTTGGCTGTTAACAAAGGTAGCTCCTTCCTTGTTTTTTCGAAAAATTGGCGGATGGGCTAAAATTAAGATTAGAAATTAAATGCCGTTTTAAAAAAGCTAAGATTCGTCCCCATGTTGTCACGAGGGGGTTGTTTTAGCTCCTTTAGTTTTCGAGTAATCGATAATGCTACGGATTTTCGCACCCAATTTTTTTACATTTCAAAAATTTCTACCGCTGAAACCAAAAAAGCTGGAGACCTGAAACCAATGGCTGTAATAGGCAAATATGTCACCTACGTGGATTTAAAAAATTCAGGCCAATCCGTTCAACACAACTCTCGTTAAAAATTTTCACCCATGAAACAAGTGAAACTAATCGAAATATATAGCTTTTTGGCTGTTAACAAAGGTAGCAGCTACCTTTTTATTTCGAAAAATTGGCGGATGGACCAAAATTTAAATTAAAAATCTAATGCCCTTTTAAAATAGCTAAAGGTCATCCCCATGTTGTCACGAGGGGGTTTTTTCAGCTCCTTTAGTTTTCGAGTAATCGTTAATGCTACGGATTTTCGCACCCGAATTTTTTACACTTCAAAAATTTCTACCGTCGGAACCAAAGAAGCTCGAGACCGGAAACCAATGGCCGTCGTAGGTTGATATGTCATCTACATGGACTTAATAAAATTCAGGCCAATCCGTCAAACGCAACTCTCGTAAGAAATTTTCACACATGAAAAAAGTGAAACTTATCGAAATATTTAGCTTTTTTGGCTGTTAACAAAGGTAGCTACCTTCCTTTTTCTTTCGAAAAATTGGCGGATGGATCAAAATTTAAATTATGGAACTAATTAATGTTCTTTTAAAATAAATAAGGGTCGTCCCCATGTTGTCACGAGGGGGTTTTTTTTAGCTCCTTTAGTTTTCGAGTAATCGTTAATGCTACGGATTTTCGCACCCAATTTTTTTACACTTTTAGAATTTCTACCGTTGGAACCAAAAAAGCTGGAGACCTGAAACCCATGGCCGTTGTAGGTAGATATGTCACCTACTTAAATTTAAAAAACTCAGGCCTATTCGTAAATACAACTCTCGTAAGAAATTTTCACGAATGAAAAAATTGAAACTTATCGAAATATATAGCTTTTTTGGCTGTTAACAAAGGTAGCAGCTTCCTTGTTTTTTCGAAAAATTGGCGGTTGGACCAAAATTTAAATTAAGGAACTAATGCCCATTTAAAATAGCTAAGGGTTGTCTCCATTTTGTCACGAGGGGGGTTTTTTTAGCTCCTTTAGTTTTCGAGTAATCGTTAATGCTACGGATTCTCGCACCCAATTTTTTTACACTTCAAAAATTTTTACCGTCGGAACCAAAAAAACTGGAAATTTGAAACCAATGGCTAATGTAGGGAGATATTTCACCTACTTGGAACCAAAAAAAAATAGCCTATCCGTTAAACACAACTCTCGTTAGAAATTTTCACGCATGAAAAAAGTGAAACTTATCGAAATATATAGCTTTTTTGGCTGTTAACAAAGGTAGCAGCTACCTTGTTTTTACGAAAAATTTGCGGATGAACCGAAATTTAAATTTAAGAACTAGTGCCCTTATAAAATAGCTAAGGTTCGTTTCATGTTGTCACGAGGGGGTTTTTTTTTAGCTCCTTTAGTTTTCGAGTAATCGTTAATGCTCTGGATTTTCGCACTCAAATTTTTTACACTTCAAAAATTTTTACCGTCGGAACCAAAGTAGCTGAAAATTTGAAACCAATGGCTGTTATAGGTAGATATGTAACCTACTTGGAACCAAAAAAAAATAGCCAATCCGTCCACTACATTTTCCGTAAGAAATTTTCACGCATGAAAAAAATGAAACTTATCGAAATATATAGCTTTTTTGGCTGTTAACAAAGGTAGCTCCTTCCTTGTTTTTTCGAAAAATTGGCGGATGGGCTAAAATTTAGATTAAAAATTAAATTCCGTTTTAAAGTAGCTAAGATTCGTCTCCATTTTGTCACGAGGGGGTTTTTTTAGCTCCTTTAGTTTTCGAGTAATCGTTAATGCTACGGATTTTCGCATCCAAATTTTTTACACTTCAAAAATTTTTACCGTCGGAACGAAAGAAGCTGGAAATTTGAAACCAATGGTTATAATAGGTAGATATATCACCTACGTGGATTTAAAAAGTTCAGGCCAATCCGTCCAACACAACTCTCGTTAGAAATTTTCACGCATGAAAAAAGTGAAACTTATCGAAATATATAGCTTTTTTGAATGTTAACAAAGGTAGCAGCTACCTTGTTTTTACGAAAAATTTACGGATGAACCAAAATTTAAATTAACGAACCAATGCCCTTTTAAAATAGCTAAGAGTTGTCTCCATGTTGTCACGAGGGGGTTTTTTTTAGCTCCTTTAAAGGTATTTCCTTCCTTGTTTTTTCGGAAAATTGGCGGATGGGCTAAAATTTAGATTAGAAATTTAATGCCGTTTTAAAATAGCTAAGAGAGAAAACCCCATGTTGTCACGAGGGGTTTTTTTTAGCTCCTTTAGTTTTCGAGTAATCGTTAATGCTACGGATTTTCGCACCCAATTTTTTTACACTTCAAAAATTTCTACCGTCGGAACCAAATAAGCTGGAGACCTGAAACCAATGGTTGCAATAGGCAAATATGTCACCTACGTGGATTTAAAAAATTCAGGCCAATCCGTTTAACACAACTCTCGTTAGAAATTTTCACCCATGAAAAAAGTGAAACTAATCGAAATATATAGCTTTTTTGGCTGTTAACAAAGGTAGCAGCTAACTTTTTTTTCGAAAAATTGGCGGATGGACCAAAATTCTAATTAAGGAACTAATGCCTTTTTAAAATAGCTGGATTTTCGCACCCAAATTTTTTACACTTCAAAAATTTCTACCGTCGGAACCAAAGAAGCTCGAGACCTGAAACCAATGGCCGTCGTAGGAAATTATGTCATCTACCTGAACTTAAAAAAATTCAGGCCAATCCGTCCAACGCAACTCTCGTAAGAAATTTTCACACATGAAAAAAGTGAAACTTATCGATATATTTAGCTTTTTTGGCTGTTAACAAAGGTTAAAGCCTACCTTCCTTTTTTTTCGAAAAATTGGCGGATGGACCAAAATTTAAATTATGGAACAAATTAACTTTTAAATTAGCTAAGGGTCGTCCCCATGTTGTCACGAGGGGGTTTTTTTTAGCTCCTTTAGATTTCGAGTAATCGTTAATTCTACGGATTTTCGCACCCAATTTTTTTACAATTCAAAAATTTCTACCGTTGGAACCAAAAAAGCTGGAGACCTGAACCTCATGGCCGTTGTAGGTAGATATGTCACCTACCTGGATTTGAAAAATTCAGGCCAATCCAACATAACGCTCGTAAGAAATTTTCACGAATGAAAAAAGTGGAACTTATCGAAATATATAGCTTTTTTGGCTGTTAACAAAGGTAGCAGCTTCCTTGTTTTTTCGAAAAATTGGAGGATGGACCAAAATTAAAACTAAGAAATTAATGTCCTTTTAAAATAGCTATGGTTCGCCCACATGTTTACACGAGGGGTTTTTTTAGCTCCTTTAGTTTTCGAGTAATCGTTAATGCTACGGATTTTCGCATCCAAATTTTTTACACTTCAAAAATTTTTACCGTCGGAACCAAAGAAGCTGGAAATTTGAAACCAATGGTTATAATAGGTAGATATATCACCTACTTGGAACCAAAAAAAAAAGACTAATCCGTCCAACACAACTTCCGTAAGAAATTTTCACGCATGAAAAAAGTGAAACTTATCGAAATATATAGCTTTTTTGGCTATTAACAAAGGTAGCTACCTTCCTTTTTTTCGAAAAATTGGTGGATGGACCAAAATTTAAATTAGGGACCTAAGGCCCATTTTAAATAGCTAAGGGTCGTCTCCATGTTGTCACGAGGGGGTTTTTTTTAGCTTCTTTAGTTTTCGAGTAATCGTTAATGCTACGGATTTTCGCACCCAATTTTTTTACATTTCAAAAACTTCTACCGTCGGAATTAAAGAAGCTGGAGACCTGAAACCAATGGCCGTTGTAAGGAGATATGTCTCCTTGGATTTAAAAAATTCTGGCAAAGCCGTCCAACACAACTCTCGTTAGAAATTTTCACGCATGAAAAAAGTGAAACTTATCGAAATATATAGCTTTTTTGTCTGTTAACAAAGGTAGCAGCTACCTTGCTTTTTCGAAAAATTGAAGGATGGACCAAAATTAAAATTAAGGAATTAATGCCCTTTTAAAATAGCTAAGGTTCGTTCCCATGTTGTCACGAGGGGTTTTTTTTAGCTCCTTTAGTTTTCGAGTAATCGTTAATGCTACGGGTTTTCGATCCAAATTTTTTACACTTCAAAAATTTTTACCGTCGGAACCAAAGAATCTTGAAATTCAAAACTAACGGTTATAATAGAAAGATATATCACCTCCTTGGAACCAAAAAATAACAGGCCAATCCGTTTAACACAACTCCCGTTAGAAATTTTCACGCATGCAAAAAATTAAACTTATCGAATTATATAGCTTTTTTGGCTGTTAACAAAGGTAGCTCCTTCCTTGTTTTTTCGAAAAATTGGCGGATGGGCTAAAATTTAGATTAAAAATTAAATGCCGTTTTAAAATAGCTAAGATTCGTCCCCATGTTGTCACGAGGGGGTTTTTTTAGCTCCTTTAGTTTTCGAGTAATCGTTAATGCTACGGATTTTCGCACCCAATTTTTTTACATTTCAAAAATTTCTACCACCGGAACCTAAAAAGCTGGTGACCTGAAACCAATGGCTGTAATAGGCAAATATGTCACCTACGTGGATTTAAAAAATTCAGGCCAATCCGTCCAACACAACTCTCGTTAGAAATTTTCACCCATGAAAAAAGTGAAACTAATCGAAATATATAGCTTTTTGGCTGTTAACAAAGGTAGCAGCTACCTTTTTATTTCGAAAAATTGGCGGATGGACCAAAATTTAAATTAAGAAACTAATGCCCTTTTAAAATAGCTAAAAGTCATCCCCATGTTGTCACGAGGGGGTTTTTTTAGCTCCTTTAGTTTTCGAGTAATCGTTAATGCTACGGATTTTCGCACCCAAATTTTTTAAACTTCAAAAATTTCTACCGTCGGAACCAAAGAAGCTCGAAACCGGAAACCAATGGCCGTCGTAGGTTGATATGTCATCTACATGGACTTAATAAAATTCAGGCCTATCCGTCCAACGCAACTCTCGTAAGAAATTTTCACACATGAAAAAAGTGAAACTTATCGAAATATATAGCTTTTTTGGCTGTTAACAAAGGTAGCTACCTTCCTTTTTGTTTCGAAAAATTGGCGGATGGACCAAAATTTAAATTATGGAACTAATTAATGTTCTTTTAAAATAAATAAGGGTCGTCCCCATGTTGTCACGAGGGGGTTTTTTTTAGCTCCTTTAGTTTTCGAGTAATCGTTAATGCTACGGATTTTCGCACCCAATTTTTTTACACTTTTAGAATTTCTACCGTTGGAACCAAAAAAGCTGGAGACCTGAAACCCATGGCCGTTGTAAAAAGATATGTCACCTACTTAAATTTAAAAAACTCAGGCCAATTCGTCTAATACAACTCTCGTAAGAAATTTTCACGAATGAAAAAATTGAAACTTATCGAAATATATAGCTTTTTTGGCTGTTAACAAAGGTAGCAGCTTCCTTGTTTTTTCGAAAAATTGGAGGATGGACCAAAATTAAAACTAAGAAATTAATGTCCTTTTAAAATAGCTATGGTTCGCCCACATGTTGTCACGAGGGGTTTTTTTAGCTCCTTTAGTTTTCGAGTAATCGTTAATGCTACGGATTTTCGCATCCAAATTTTTTACACTTCAAAAATTTTTACCGTCGGAACCAAAGAAGCTGGAAATTTGAAACCAATGGTTATAATAGGTAGATATATCACCTACTTGGAACCAAAAAAAAAAGACTAATCCGTCCAACACAACTTCCGTAAGAAATTTTCACGCATGAAAAAAGTGAAACTTATCGAAATATATAGCTTTTTTGGCTATTAACAAAGGTAGCTACCTTCCTTTTTTTCGAAAAATTGGTGGATGGACCAAAATTTAAATTAAAGACCTAAGGCCCATTTTAAATAGCTAAGGGTCGTCTCCATGTTGTCACGAGGGGGTTTTTTTTAGCTTCTTTAGTTTTCGAGTAATCGTTAATGCTACGGATTTTCGCACCCAATTTTTTTACATTTCAAAAACTTCTACCGTCGGAATTAAAGAAGCTGGAGACCTGAAACCAATGGCCGTTGTAAGGAGATATGTCTCCTTGGATTTAAAAAATTCTGGCAAAGCCGTCCAACACAACTCTCGTTAGAAATTTTCACGCATGAAAAAAGTGAAACTTATCGAAATATATAGCTTTTTTGTCTGTTAACAAAGGTAGCAGCTACCTTGCTTTTTCGAAAAATTGAAGGATGGACCAAAATTAAAATTAAGGAATTAATGCCCTTTTAAAATAGCTAAGGTTCGTTCCCATGTTGTCACGAGGGGTTTTTTTTAGCTCCTTTAGTTTTCGAGTAATCGTTAATGCTACGGGTTTTCGATCCAAATTTTTTACACTTCAAAAATTTTTACCGTCGGAACCAAATGAAACTGGAAATTTTAAACAAATGGCTATTATAGGTAGATAAATAACCTACTTGGAACCAAAAAAAACAGGCTAATCCGTCCAACACAACTCCCGTAAGAAATTTTCACGCATGCAAAAAGTGAAACTTATCGAAATATATAGCTTTTTTGGCTGATAACAAAGGTAGCTCCTTCCTTAATTTTACGAAAAATTTGCGGATGAACCGAAAATTAAATTTAGAAACCAGTGCCCTTATAAAATAGCTAAGGGTCGTCCCCATGTTGTCACGAGGGGTTTTTTTTTAGCTCCTTTAGTTTTCGAGTAATCGTTAATGCTCTGGATTTTCGCACTCAAATTTTTTACACTTCAAAAATTTTTACCGTCGGAACCAAAGTAGCTGGAAATTTGAAACCAATGGCTGTTATAGGTAGATTTGTAACCTACTTGGAACCAAAAAAAACTAGCCAATCCGTCTAACACATTTTCCGTAAGAAATTTTCACGCATGAAAAAAATGAAACTTATCGAAATATATAGCTTTTTTGGCTGTTAACAAAGGTAGCTCCTTCCTTGTTTTTTCGAAAAATTGGCGGATGGGCTAAAATTTAGATTAGAAATTAAATTCCGTTTTAAAATAGCTAAGATTCGTCTCCATGTTGTCACGAGGGGGTTTTTTTAGCTCCTTTAGTTTTCGAGTAATCGTTAATGCTACGGATTTTCGCATCCAAATTTTTTACACTTCAAAAATTTTTACCGTCGGAACGAAAGAAGCTGGAAATTTGAAACCAATGGTTATAATAGGTAGATATATTACCTACGTAGATTTAAATAGTTCAGGCCAATCCGTCCAACACAACTCTCGTTAAAAATTTTCACCCATGAAAAAAGTGAAACTTATCGAAATATATAGATTTTTTGTCTGTTAACAAAGGTAGCTCCTTCCTTGTTTTTTCGAAAAATTGGCGGATGGGCTAAAATTTAGATTAGAAATTAAATGCCGTTTAAAAAAAGCTAAGATTCGTCTCCATGCTGTCACGAGGGTTTTTTTTTAGCTCCTTTAGTTTTCGAGTAATCGTTAATGCTACGGATTTTCGCACCCAATTTTTTTACATTTCAAAAATTTCTACCGCCGGAACCAAAAAAGCTGGAGACCTGAAACCAATGGCTGTAATAGGCAAATATAACACCTACGTGGATTTAAAATGTCACCTACGTGGATTTAATTCAGGCCAATCCGGTTAACACAACTCTCGTTAGAAATTTTCACCCATGAAAAAAGTGAAACTAATCGAAATATATAGCTTTTTGGCTGTTAACAAAGGTAGCAGCTACCTTTTTATTTCGAAAAATTGGCGGATGGACAAAAATTTAAATTTAAAAACTAATGCAATTTTAAAATAGCTAAAGGTCATCCCCATGTTGCAACGAGGGGGTTTTTTTAGCTCCTTAATTTTCGAGTAATCGTTAATGCTACGGATTTTCGCACCCAAATTTTTTACACTTCAAAAATTTCTACCGTCGGAACCAAAGAAGCTCGAGACCTGAATGCAATGGCCGTCGTAGGTTGATATGTCATCTACCTGGACTTAATAAAATTCAGGCCAATCCGTCCAACGCAACTCTCGTAAGAAATTTTCACACATGAAAAAAGTGAAACTTATCGAAATATATAGCTTTTTTGGCTGTTAACAAAGGTAGCTACCTTCCTTTTTTGTTTCGAAAAATTGGCGGATGGACCAAAATTTAAATTATGAAACTAATGTTCTTTTAAAATAGTTAAAGGTCGTACCCATTTTGTCACGAGGGGGTTTTTTTTAGCTCCTTTAGTTTTCGAGTAATCGTTAATGCTATGGATTTTCGCACCCAAATTTTTTACACTTTTAGAATTTCTACCGTTGGAACAAAAAAAGCGGGAAACCTGAAACCCATGGCCGTTGTAGGTAGATATGTCACCTACTTAAATTAAAAAAATTCAGGCCAATTCGTCTAATACAACTCTCGTAAGAAATTTTCACGAATGAAAAAATTGAAACTTATCGAAATATATAGCTTTTTTGGCTGTTAACAAAGGTAGAAGCTTCCAAGTTTTTTCGAAAAATTGGAGGATGGACCAAAATCAAAATTGAGGAGATAATGCCCTTTTAAAATAGCTAAAGGTCGTCCCCATGTTGTCACGACGGGTTTTTTTTAACTCCTTTAGTTTTCGAGTAATCGTTAATGCTACGGATTTTCGCATCCAAATTTTTTACACTTCAAAAATTTTTATCGTCGGAACCAAAGAAGCTGGAAATTTGAAACCAATGGTTATAATAGGAAGATATATCACCTACTTGGAACCAAAAAAAAACAGGCCAATCCGTCCAACACAACTTCTGTAAGAAATTTTCACGCATGAAAAAAGTGAAACTTATCGAAATATATAGCTTTTTTGGCTGTTAACAAAGGTAGCTCCTTCCTTGTTTTTACGAAAAATTTGCGGATGAACCGAAATTTAAATTAAGAACCAATGCCCTTATAAAATAGCTAAGGGTCGTCCCCATGTTGTCACGAGGGGTTTTTTTTTAGCTCCTTTAGTTTTCGAGTAATCGTTAATGCTCTGGATTTTCGCACCCAAATTTTTTACACTTCAAAAATTTTTACCGTCGGAACCAAAGTAGCTGGAAATTTGAAACCAATGGCTGTTATAGGTAGAAATGTAACCTACTTGGAACCAAAAGAAAATAGCCAATCCGTCTAACACATTTTCCGTAAGAAGTTTTCACGCATGAAAAAAATTAAACTTATCGAAATATATAGCTTTTTTGGCTGTTAACAAAGGTAGCTACCTTCCTTTTTGTTTCGAAAAATTGGCGGATGGACCAAAATTTAAATTATGGAACTAATATTCTTTTAAAATAAATAAGGGTCGTCCCCATGTTGTCACGAGGGGTTTTTTTTTAGCTTCTTTAGTTTTCGAGTAATCGTTAATGCTACGGATTTTCGCATCCAAATTTTTTACACTTCAAAAATTTTTACCGTCGGAACGAAAGAAGCTGGAAATTTGAAACCAATGGTTATAATAGGAAGATATATCACCTACTTGGAACCAAAAAAAAACAGGCCAATCCGTCCAACACAACTTCCGTAAGAAATTTTCACGCATGAAAAAAGTGAAACTTATCGAAATATATTGCTTTTTTGGCTATTAACAAAGGTAGCTACCTTCCTTTTTTTTCGTAAAATTGGCTGATTTACCAAAATTTAAATTAGGGACCTAAGGCCCATTTAAATTAGCTAAGGGTCGTCTCCATGTTGTCACGAGGGGTTTTTTTTTTAGCTTCTTTAGTTTTCGAGTAATCGTTAATGCTACGGATTTTCGCACCCAATTTTTTTACATTTCAAAAACTTCTACCGTCGGAATTAAAAAAGCTGGAGACCTGAAACCAATGGCCATAATAGAAAGATATATTACCTACTTGGAACCAAAAAAATTAGGCCAATTCGTCCAACACAACTCCCGTAAGAAATTTTCACGCATGCAAAAAGTGAAACTTATCGAAATATATAGCTTTTTTGACTGTTAACAAAGGTAGCTCCATCCTTATTTTTACGAAAAATTTGCGGATGAACCGAAAATTAAATTAAGGAACCATTGCCCTTTTAAAATAGCTAAGGGTCCTCCCCATGTTGTCACGAGGGGGTTTTTTTTTAGCTCCTTTAGTTTTCGAGTAATCGTTAATGCTACGGATTTTCGCACCCAAATTTTTTAAACTTCAAAAATTTTTACCGTTGGAACCAAAGTAGCTGGAGATTTGAAACCAATGGCTGTTATAGGTTAATATGTTACCTACTTGGAACCAAAAAACAATAGCCAATCCGGTAAACAGATTTTCCGTAAGAAATTTTCACGCATGAAAAAAATGAAACTTATCGAAATATATAGCTTTTTTGGCTGTTAACAAAGGTAGCTCCTTCCTTGTTTTTTCGAAAAATTGATGGATGGGCTAAAATTTAGATTAGAAATTAAATGCCGTTTTAAAATAGCTAAGAATCGTCTCCATGTTGTCACGAGGGGGTTTTTTTAGCTCCTTTAGTTTTCGAGTAATCGTTAATGCTACGGATTTTCGCACCCAATTTTTTTACACTTCAAAAATTTCTACCGTCGGAACCAAAGAAGCTCGAGACCTGAAACCAATGGCTGTCGTAGGAAGATATGTCATCTACCTGGACTTAAAAAAATTCAGGCCACTCCGTCCAACGCAATTCTCGTAAGAAATTTTCACACATGAAAAAAGTGAAACTTATCGAAATATATAGCTTTTTTGTCTGTTAACAAAGGTAGCACCTACCTTGTTTTTTCGAAAAATTGGAGGAAGGACTAAAATTAAAATTATGAAACTCATGCCCTTTTAAAATAGCTAAGGTTCGTCCCCATGTTGTCAAGAGGGTTTTTTTTTAGCTCCTTTAGTTTTCGAGTAATCGTTAATGCTACGGGTTTTCGCATCCAAATTTTTTACACTTCAAAAATTTTTACCGTCGGAACCAAACAAGCTGGAAATTTAAAACCAATGGCTATAATAGGTAGATAAATAACCTACTTGGAACTAAAAAAAACAGGCCAATCCGTTTAACACAACTCCCGTAAGAAATTTTCACGCATGCAAAAAGTGAAACTTATCGAAATATATAGCTTTTTTGGCTGTTAACAAAGGTAGCTCCTTCCTTGTTTTTACAAAAAATTTGCGGATGAACCGAAATTTAAATTTAGGAACCAATGCCCTTATAAAATAGCTAAGGGTCGTCCCCATGTTGTCACGAGGGGTTTTTTTTTTAGCTCCTTTAGTTTTCGAGTAATCGTTAATGCTACGGGTTTTCGCACCCAAATTTTTTACACTTCAAAAACTTTTACCGTCAGAACCAAAGTAGCTGGAAATTTGAAACCAATGGCTGTCATAGGTAGATATGTTACCTACTTGGAACCAAAAAAAACTAGCCAATCCGTCCAACACATTTTCCGTAGGAAATTTTCACGTATGAAAAAAATGAAACTTATCGAAATATATAGCTTTTTTGGCTGTTAACAAAGATAGCTCCTTCCTTGTTTTTTCGAAAAATTGGCGGATGGGCTAAAATTTAGATTAGAAATTAAATTCCGTTTTAAAATAGCTAAGAGTCGTCCCCATGTTGTCACGAGGGGGTTTTTTTAACTTCTTTAGTTTTCGAGTAATCGTTAATGCTACGGATTTTCGCACCCAAATTTTTTAAACTTCAAAAATTTTTACCGTCGGAACCAAAGTAGCTGGAAATTTGAAACCAATGGCTGTTATAGGTTATTATGTTACCTACTTGGAACCAAAAAAAAATAGCCAATCCGGTAAACAGATTTTCCGTAAGAAATTTTCACGCATGAAAAAAATGAAACTTATCGAAATATATAGCTTTTTTGGCTGTTAACAAAGGTAGCTACCTTCCTTTATGTTTCGAAAAAATGGCGGATGGACCAAAATTTAAATTATTTAATTAATGTTCTTTTAAAATAGTTAAGGGTCGTCCCAATGTTGTCACGAGGGGGTTTTTTTAGCTCCTTTAGTTTTCGAGTAATCGTTAATGCTACGGATTTTCGAACCCAATTTTTTTACACTTCAAAAATTTCTACCTTCGGAACCAAATAAGCTGGAGACCTGAAACCAATGGCTGCAATAGGCAAATATGTCATTTACGTGGATTTAAAAAATTCAGGCCAATCCGTCTAACACAACTCTCGTTAGAAATTTTTTTGGCTGTTAACAAAAGTAGCAGCTACCTTTTTTTCGAAAAATTGGCGGATGGATCAAAATTAAAATTAAGGAACTAATGCCCTTTTAAAATAGCTGGATTTTCGCACCAAAATTTTTTACACTTCAAAAATTTCTACCGTCGGAACCAAAGAAGCTCGAGACCTGAAACCAATGGCTGTCGTAGGAAGATATGTCATCTACCTGGACTTAAAAAAATTCAGGCCAATCCGTCTAACACAACTCTCGTTAGAAATTTTCACCCATGAAAAAAGTGAAACTAATCGAAATATATAGCTTTTTTGGCTGTTAACAAAGATAGCTCCTTCCTTGTTTTTTCGAAAAATTGGCGGATGGGCTAAAATTTAGATTATAAATTAAATTCCATTTTAAAATAGCTAAGATTCGTCTCCATGTTATCACGAGGGTGTTTTTTAAACTTCTTTAGTTTTCGAGTAATCGTTAATGCTACGGATTTTCGTACCCAATTTTTTTACACTTCAAAAATTTCTACCGCCGGAACCAAAAAAGCTGGAGACCTGAAACCAATGGTTGTAATAGGCAAATACGTCACCTACGTGGATTTAAAAAATTCAGGCCAATCCGTCCAAGACAACTCTCGTTAGAAATTTTCACCCATGAAAAAAGTGAAACTAATCGAAATATATAGCTTTTTTGGCTGTTAACAAAGGTAGCAGCTACCTTTTTTTTTGAAAAATTGGCGGATGGACCAAAATTTAAATTTAGAAACTAATGCCTTTTTAAAATAGTTAAAGGTCAGCCCCATGTTGTCACGAGGGGTTTTTTTTAGCTCCTTTAGTTTTCGAGTAATCGTTAATGCTACGGATTTTCGCACCCAAATTTTTTACACTTCAAAAATTTCTACCGTTGGAACCAAAGAAGCTCGAGACCTGAAACCAATGGCCGCCGTAGGTAGATATGTCATCTCCCTGTACTTAAAAAAATTCAGGCCAATCCGTCAAACGCAACTCTCGTAAGAAATTTTCACACATGAAAAAAGTGAAACTTATCGAAATATATAGCTTTTTTGGCTGTTAACAAAGGTAGCTACCTTCCTTTTTGTTTCGAAAAAATGGTGGATGGATCAAAATTTAAATTACGGAACTAATGTTCTTTTAAAATAGTTAAGGGTCGTCCCCATGTTGTCACGAGGGGGTTTTTTTTAGCTCCTTTAGTTTTCGAGTAATCGTTAATGCTACGGATTTTCGCACCCAATTTTTTTACAATTTTAAAATTTTTACCGTTGGAACCAAAATAGCTGGAGAACTGAAACCCATGGTTGTTGTAGGTAAATATGTCACCTATATGAATTTAAAAAATTCAGGCCAATCCGTCCAACACAACTCTCGT
This sequence comes from Tipula confusa, assembly GCA_963556175.1. Classification (NCBI taxonomy): domain Eukaryota; kingdom Metazoa; phylum Arthropoda; class Insecta; order Diptera; family Tipulidae; genus Tipula; species Tipula confusa. The sequence goes on from CAUVYK010000489.1 coordinate 457,901, forward strand.
AAGAAATTTTCACGAATGAAAAAAGTGAAACTTATCGAAATATATAGCTTTTTTGGCTGTTAACAAAGGTAGCAGCTACCTTGTTTTTTCGAAAAATTGGAGGATGGACCAAAATTAAAATTATGGAACTAATGAACTTTTAAAATAGCTAAGGTTCGATCCCATGTTGTCACGAGGGGTTTTTTTAGCTCCTTTAGTTTTCGAGTAATCGTTAATGCTACGGATTTTCGCATCCAAATTTTTTACACTTCATAAATTTTTACCGTCGGAACCAAAGAAACTGGAAATTTAAAACCAATGGCTTAAATAGGAAGATATATCACCTACTTGGAACCAAAAAAAAACAGGCCAATTCGTCCAACAAAACTCCCGTAAGAAATTTTCACGCATGAAAAAAGTGAAACTTATCGAAATATATAGCTTTTTTGGCTGTTAACAAAGGTAGCAGCTTCCTTGTTTTCCAACACAACTCTCGTTAGAAATGTTCACCCATGGAAAAGGTGAAACTAATCGAAATATATAGCTTTTTGGCTGTTAACAAAGGTAGCAGCTACCTTTTTGTTTCGAAAAAATTGGCGGATGGACCAAAATTTAAATTAAGAAACTAATGCCCTTTTAAAATAGCTAAAGGTCATCCCCATAATGTCACGAGGGGTTTTTTTTAGCTCCTTTAGTTTTCGAGTAATCGTTAATGCTACGGATTTTCGCACTAAAATTTTTTACACTTCAAAAATTTCTACCGTCGGAATCAAAGAAGCTCGAGACCTGAAACCAATGGCCGTCGTAGGTAGATATGTCATCTACCTGGACTTAATAAAATTCAGGCCAATCCGTCCAACGCAACTCTCGTAAGAAATTTTGACACATGAAAAAAGTGAAACTTATCGAAATATATAGCTTTTTTGGCTGTTAACAAAGGTAGCAGCTACCTTGTTTTTTCGAAAAATTGGAGGATAGACCAAAATTAAAATTATGGAACCAATGCCCTTTTAAAATAGCTAAGGTTCGTTCCCATGTTGTCACGAGGGGCGTTTTTAGCTCCTTTAGTTTTCGAGTAATCGTTAATGCTACGGATTTTCGCATCCAAATTTTTTACACTTCATAAATTTTTACCGTCGGAACCAAAGAAACTGGAAATTTAAAACCAATGGCTATAATAGGAAGATATATTACCTACTTGGAACCAAAAAAAAACAGGCCAATTCGTCCAACAAAGCTCCCGTAAGAAATTTTCACGCATGAAAAAAGTGAAACTTATCGAAATATATAGCTTTTTTGGGTGTTAACAAAGGTAGCTACCTTCCTTTATGTTTCGAAAAAATGGCGGATGGACCAAAATTTAAATTATTTAATAAATGTTCTTTTAAAATAGTTAAGGGTCGTCCCAATGTTGTCACGAGGGGGTTTTTTTAGCTCCTTTAGTTTTCGAGTAATCGTTAATGCTACGGATTTTCGAACCCAATTTTTTTACACTTCAAAAATTTCTACCTTCGGAACCAAATAAGCTGGAGACCTGAAACCAATAGCTGCAATAGGCAAATATGTCATTTACGTGGATTTAAAAAATTCAGGCCAATCCGTCTAACACAACTCTCGTTAGAAATTTTCACCCATGAAAAAAGTGAAACTAATCGAAATATATAGCTTTTTTGGCTGTTAACAAAAGTAGCAGCTACCTTTTTTTCGAAAAATTGGCGAATGGATCAAAATTAAAATTAAGGAACTAATGCCCTTTTAAAATAGCTGGATTTTCGCACCCAAATTTTTTACACTTCAAAAATTTCTACCGTCGGAACCAAAGAAGCTCGAGACCTGAAACCAATGGCTGTCGTAGGAAGATATGTCATCTACCTGGACTTAAAAAAATTCAGGCCACTCCGTCCAACGCAATTCTCGTAAGAAATTTTCACACATGAAAAAAGTGAAACTTATCGAAATATATAGCTTTTTTGTCTGTTAACAAAGGTAGCACCTACCTTGTTTTTTCGAAAAATTGGAGGAAGGACCAAAATTAAAATTATGAAACTAATGCCCTTTTAAAATAGCTAAGGTTCGTCCCCATGTTGTCAAGAGGGTTTTTTTTAGCTCCTTTAGTTTTCGAGTAATCGTTAATGCTACGGGTTTTCGCATCCAAATTTTTTACACTTCAAAAATTTTTACCGTCGGAACCAAACAAGCTGGAAATTTAAAACCAATGGCTATAATAGGTAGATAAATAACCTACTCGGAACTAAAAAAAACAGGCCAATCCGTTCAACACAACTCCCGTAAGAAATTTTCACGCATGCAAAAAGTGAAACTTATCGAAATATATAGCATTTTTGGCTGTTAACAAAGGTAGCTTCTTCCTTGTTTTTACAAAAAATTTGCGGATGAACCGAAATTTAAATTTAGGAACCAATGCCCTTATAAAATAGCTAAGGGTCGTCCCCATGTTGTCACGAGGGGTTTTTTTTTTAGCTCCTTTAGTTTTCGAGTAATCGTTAATGTTACGGGTTTTCGCACCCAAATTTTTTACACTTCAAAAACTTTTACCGTCGGAATTAAAGTAGCTGGAAATTTAATACCAATGGCTGTCATAGGTAGATATGTTACCTACTTGGAACCAAAAAAAACTAGCCAATCCGTCCAACACATTTTCCGTAGGAAATTTTCACGCATGAAAAAAATGAAACTTATCGAAATATATAGCTTTTTTGGCTGTTAACACAGATAGCTCCTTCCTTGTTTTTTCGAAAAATTGGCGGATGGGCTAAAATTTAGATTAGAAATTAAATTCCATTTTAAAAAAGCTAAGATTCGTCTCCATGTTGTCACGAGGGGGTTTTTTTAACTTCTTTAGTTTTCGAGTAATCGTTAATGCTACGGATTTTCGTACACAATTTTTTTACACTTCAAAAATTTCTACCGCCGGAACCAAAAAAGCTGGAGACCTGAAACCAATGGTTGTAATAGGCAAATACGTCACCTACGTGGATTTAAAAAATTCAGGCCAATCCGTCCAAGACAACTCTCGTTAGAAATTTTCACCCATGAAAAAAGTGAAACTAATCGAAATATATAGCTTTTTTGGCTGTTAACAAAGGTAGCAGCTACCTTTTTTTTTGAAAAATTGGCGGATGGACCAAAATTTAAATTTAGAAACTAATGCCTTTTTAAAATAGTTAAAGGTCAGCCCCATGTTGTCACGAGGTAGTTTTTTTAGCTCCTTTAGTTTTCGAGTAATCGTTAATGCTACGGATTTTCGCACCCAAATTTTTTACACTTCAAAAATATCTACCGTTGGAACCAAAGAAGCTCGAGACCTGAAACCAATGGCCGCCGTAGGTAGATATGTCATCTCCCTGTACTTAAAAAAATTCAGGCCAATCCGTCAAACGCAACTCTCGTAAGAAATTTTCACACATGAAAAAAGTGAAACTTATCGAAATATATAGCTTTTTTGGCTGTTAACAAAGGTAGCTACCTTCCTTTTTGTTTCGAAAAAATGGTGGATGGATCAAAATTTAAATTACGGAACTAATGTTCTTTTAAAATAGTTAAGGGTCGTCCCCATGTTGTCACGAGGGGGTTTTTTTTAGCTCCTTTAGTTTTCGAGTAATCGTTAATGCTACGGATTTTCGCACCCAATTTTTTACACTTTTAAAATTTTTACTGTTGGAACCAAAATAGCTGGAGAACTGAAACCCATGGTTGTTGTAGGTAAATATGTCACCTATATGAATTTAAAAAATTCAGGCCAATCCGTCCAACACAACACTCGTAAGAAATTTTCACGAATGAAAAAAGTGAAACTTATCGAAATATATAGCTTTTTTGGCTGTTAACAAAGGTAGCAGCTACCTTGTTTTTTCGAAAAATTGGAGGATGGACCAAAATTAAAATTATGGAACTAATGAACTTTTAAAATAGCTAAGGTTCGATCCCATGTTGTCACGAGGGGTTTTTTTAGCTCCTTTAGTTTTCGAGTAATCGTTAATGCTACGGATTTTCGCATCCAAATTTTTTACACTTCATAAATTTTTACCGTCGGAACCAAAGAAACTGGAAATTTAAAACCAATGGCTTAAATAGGAAGATATATCACCTACTTGGAACCAAAAAAAAACAGGCCAATTCGTCCAACAAAACTCCCGTAAGAAATTTTCACGCATGAAAAAAGTGAAACTTATCGAAATATATAGCTTTTTTGGCTGTTAACAAAGGTAGCAGCTTCCTTGTTTTTTCGAAAAATTGGCGGATGAACCAAAATTTAAATTTAAAAACCAATGCCCTTTTAAAATAGCTAATGGTCGTTTCCATGTTGTCACGAGGGGGTTTTTTTTAGCTCCTTTAGTTTTCGAGTAATCGTTAATGCTACGGATTTTCGCACCCAAATTTTTTACACTTCAAAAATTTTAACTAGCTAAGGTTCGATCCCATGTTGTCACGAGGGGTTTTTTAGCTCCTTTAGTTTTCGAGTAATCGTTAATGCTACGGATATTCGCCTCCAAATTTTTTACACTTCATAAATTTTTACCGGCGGAACCAAAGAAACTGGAAATTTAAAACCAATGGCTTAAATAGGAAGATATATCACCTACTTGGAACCAAAAAAAAACAGGCCAATTCGTCCAACAAAACTCCCGTAAGAAATTTTCACGCATGAAAAAAGTGAAACTTATCGAAATATATAGCTTTTTTGGCTGTTAACAAAGGTAGCAGCTTCCTTGTTTTTTCGAAAAATTGGCGGATGAACCAAAATTTAAATTTAAAAACCAATGCCCTTTTAAAATAGCTAATGGTCGTCTCCATGTTGTCACGAGGGGTTTTTTTTTAGCTCCTTTAGTTTTCGAGTAATCGTTAATGCTACGGATTTTCACACCCAAATTTTTTACACTTCAAAAATTTTTACCGTCGGAACCAAAGAAGCTGGAAACTTAAAACCAATGGTTGTAATAGGTATATATATCACCTACTTTGAACCAAAAAAAAACTAGCCAATCCGTCCAACACAACTCCCGTAAGAAATTTTCACGCATGAAAAAAGTGAAACTTATCGAAATAAATAGCTTTTTTGGCTGTTAACAAAAATTGGCGGATGGGCTAAAATTTAGATTAGAAATTTAATGCCATTTTAAAAAAACTAAAAGTCGTCCCAATCTTGTCACGAGGGGTTTTTTTTAGCTTCTTTAGTTTTCGAGTAATCGTTAATGCTACGGATTTTCGCACCCAATTTTTTGACAATTAAAAAATTTCTACCGTCGGAACCAAAGAAACTGGAGACCTGAATCCAATGACCGTTGTAAGAAGATATGTCACCTACTTTGACTTAACAAATTAAGGCCAATCCGTTAGACACAACTCTCGTTAGAAATTTTCACGCATGAAAAAAGTAACTTATCGAAATATATAGATTTTTTGGCTGTTAACAAAGGTAGCAGCTACCTTGTTTTTTCGAAAAATTGGCGGATGAACCGAAGTTTAAATTAGAAAACCAATGCCCTTTTAAAATAGCTAAAAATCTTCTCCTTGTTGTCACGAGGGGTTTTTTTTTAGCTCCTTCAGTTTTCGAGTAATCGTTAATGCTAACGATTTTTGCACCCAAATTTTTTACATTTCAAAAATTTTTAACGTCGGTACCAAAGAAGCTGGAAATTTGAAACCTATGGCTGTAATAAGCAGATATGTTACCTACTTGGAACCAAAAAGAATTAGCCAATCCGTCTAACACAACTCCCGTAAGAAATTTTCACGCATGAAAAAAGTGAAACTTATCGAAATATATAGCTTTTTTGGCTGTTAACAAAGGTAGCTCCTTCCTTGTTTTTTCGAAAAATTGGCGGATGGACCAAAACTTAAATTAGGGAACTAATGTTCTTTTAAAATAGCTAATAGTTGTCCCCGTGTTGTCACGAGGGGTTTTTTTTAGCTCCTTTAGTTTTCGAGTAATCGTTAATGCTACGGATTTTCGCACCCAAATTTTTTACTCTTCAAAAATTTTTACCGTCGGAACCAAAGAAGCTGAAAATTTGAAACCAGTGGCCGTTATAGGTAGATATATCACCTACTTTGAACCAAAAAAAAAACAGGCCAATCCGTAAAACACAACTCCCGTAAGAAATTTTCACGCAAGAAAAAAGTGAAACTTATCGAAATATATAGCTTTTTTGGCTGTTAACAAAGGTAGCTACCTTCCTTTTTTTTCGAAAAATTGGAGGATTGACCAAAATTTAAATTGTGGAACTAATGCCCTTTTAAAAAAGCTAGAGGTCGTGAGGGGGTTTTTTTTAGCTCCTTTAGTTTTCGAGTAATCCTTAATGCTACGGGTTTTCGCACCCAAATTTTTTACACTTCAAAAATTTTTTCGTCGGAACCAAAAAAGCTGGAAATTTGAAACCAATGGCTGTAATAGAAAGATATATCACCTACTTGGAACCAAAATAAACAGGCCAATCCGTTTGACGCAACTCCCGTAAGAAATTTTCACGCATGAAAAAAGTGAAACTTATCGAAATATATAGCTTTTTTGGCTGTTAACAAAGGTAGCTACCTTCCATTTTTTTTTAGAAAAATTGGTGGATGGACCAAAATTTAAATTAAGGAACTAATGCCCTTTTAAAATATTTAAGGGTCGTCCTCATGTTGTCACGAGGGTTTTTTTTTTAGCTTCTTTAGTTTTCGAGTAATCGTTAATGCTACTGATTTTCGCACCCAATTTTTTTACACTTCAAAAAATTTCTACCGTCGGAACCAAAAAAATTGGAGATCTAAAACCTATGTGTGTCGTAGGTAGATATGTCACCTACTTAGATTTAAGAAATTCAGGCTAATCCGTCCAACACAACTTTCGTTAGAAATTTTCACGCATATAAAAAGTGTAACTTATCGAAATATATAGCTTTTTTGGCTGCTAACAAAGGAAGCAGCTACCTTGTTTTTTCGAAAAATTGGCGGATGAACCGAAGTTTAAATTAAAGAAACAATGCCCTTTTAAAATAGCTAAGGGTCGTAACCTTGTTGTCACGAGGGGTTTTTTTTTAGCCAATTTAGTTTTCGAGTAATCGTTAATGCTACGGATTTTCGCACCCAAATTTTTTACACTTCAAAAATTTTTACCGTCGGAACCAAATAAGCTGGAAATTTGAAACCAATGGATTTTGTAGGTAGTTATATTACCTACTTGGAACCAAAAAAAAATAGCCAATCCGTCTAACACAACTTCCGTAAGAAATTTTCACGCATTAAAAAAGTGAAACTTATCGAAATATATAGCTTTTTTGGCTGTTAACAAAGATAGCAGATACCTTGTTTTTTCGAAAAATTGGCAGATGAACCGAAGTTTAAATAAAAGAACCAATGCTCTTTAAAAATAGCTAAGGGTCGTCTCCTTGTTGTCACGAGGGGGTTTGTTTTAGCTCCTTTAGTTTTCGAGTAATCGTTAATGCTACGGATTTTCGCACCCAAATTTTTTACACTTCAAAAATTTTTACCGTCAGAACCAAAAAAGCTGGAAATTTGAAACCAATGGTTTTTGTAGATAAATATATCACCTACTTGGAACCAAAAAAAACTAGCCAATTCGTCAAACACAACTCTCGTAAGAAATTTTCACGCATGAAAAAAGTGAAACTTATCGAAATATATAGCTTTTTTGGCTGTTAACAAAGGTAGCAGCTACCTTGTTTTTTCGAAAAATTTGCGGATGGACCAAAATTTAAATTAAGGAAATAATGCCCTTTTAAAATAGTTAAGGGTCGTTTCCTTGTTGTCACGATGGGGTTTTTTTTAGCTCCTTTAGTTTTCGAGTAATCGTTAATGCTACGGGTTTTCGCACCCAAATTTTTTACACTTCAAAAATTTTTTCGTCGGAACCAAAGAAGCTGGAAATTTGAAACCAATGGCTGTAATAGCAAGATATATCACCTACTTGGAACCAAAAAAAACAGGCCCATCCGTTTGACGCAACTCCCGTAAGAAATTTTCACGCATGAAAAAAGTTAAACTTATCGAAATATATAGCTTTTTTGGCTGTTAACAAAGGTAGCTACCTTCCATTTTTTTTTAGAAAAATTGGCGGATGGACCGAAATTTAAATTAAGGAATTAATGCCCTTTTAAAATAGCTAAGGGTGGTCCCCATGTTGTCACGAGGGGTAATTTTTTAGCTTCTTTAGTTTTCGAGTAATCGTTAATGCTACTGATTTTCGAACCCAATTTTTTTACACTTCAAAAAATTTCTACCGTCGGAACCAAAGAAACTGGAGATCTAAAACCTATGTGTGTCGTAGGTAGATATGTCACCTACTTAGATTAAAGAAATTTAGGCTAATCCGTCCAACACAACTTTAGTTAGAAATTTTCACGCATAAAAAAAGTGAAACTTATCGAAATATATAGCTTTTTTGGCTGTTAACAAAGGAAGCAGCTACCTTGTTTTTTAGAAAAATTGGCGGATGGACCAAAATTTAAATTAAGGAACTAATGCCCTTTTAAAATATTAAAGGGTTGTCCCCATGTTGTCACGAGGGGGTTTTTTTAGCTCCTTTAGTTTTCGAGTAATCGTTAATGCTACGGATTTTCACACCCAACTTTTTTACACTTCAAAAATTTCTACCGTAGGAATTAAAGCAGCTGGAAACCTGAAACTAGTAAATGTTGTAGGTAAATATGTGACCTACTTGAACTTAAAAAATTTAGGCCAATTCGGTTAACACAACTCTCGTTAGAAATTTTCACGCATGAAAAAAGTGAAACTTATCGAAATATATAGCTTTTTTGGCTGTTAACAAAGGTAGCAGCTACCTCTTTTTTTCGAAAAATTGGCGGATGAACCAAAGTTTAAATTAAAAAACCAATGCCCTTTTAAAATAGTTAGGGGTCGTCTCCTTGTTGTCACGAGGTGTTTTTTTAGCTCCTTAATTTTCGAGTAATCGTTAATGCTACGGATTTTCGCACCCAAATTTTTTACACTTCAAAAATTTTTACCGTCGGAACCAAATAAGCTGGAAATTTGAAACCAATGGCTGTTGTAGGGAGATATATCACCTACTTGGAACCAAAAAAAAACTAGCCAATCCGTCAAACACAACTCTCGTTAGAAATTTTCACGAATGAAAAAAGTGAAACTTATCGAAATATATAGCTTTTTTGGCTGTTAACAAAGAAAGCTACCTTCCTTGTTTTTTCGAAAAATTGGCGGATTGGTTAAAACTTAGATATAAAAGTTAATGTTGTTTTAAAATATCTAAGAGTCGTCCCCATGTTGTCACGAGGAGTTTTTTTTAGCTCCTTTAGTTTTCGAGTAATCGTTAATGCTACGGATTTTCACACCCAATTTTTTTACACTTCAAAAATTTCTACCGTCGGAACCAAAAAAGCTGGAGATTTGAAACCAATTAATAATGTAGGTTGATATGTCACCTACTCGAATTTGCAAAATTCAGGCCAATCCGTTTAACACAACTCTCGTTAGAAATTTTCACTTCAAAAATTTTTACCGTCGGAACCAAAGTAGCTGGCGACCTGAAACCAATGGCTGTTGTAGGGAGATATATCACCTACTTGGAACCAAAAATAACTAGCCAATCCGTCCAACACAACTTCCGTAAGAAATTTTCACGCATGAAAAAAGTGAAACTTATTGAAATATATAGCTTTTTTGGCTGTTAACAAAGGTAGCTCCTTCCTTGTTTTTTCGAAAAATTGGCGGATGGGCTAAAATTTAGATTAGAAACTTAATGCCGTTTTTAAATAGCTAAGACAGAAAACCCCATGTTGTCACGAGGGGTTTTTTTAGCTCCTTTAGTTTTCGAGTAATCGTTAATGCTACGGATTTTCGCACCCAATTTTTTTACATTTCAAAAATTTCTACCGTCGGAACCAAATAAGCTGGAGACCTGAAACCAATGGCTGTAATAGGCAAATATGTCACCTACGTGGATTTAAAAAATTTAGGCCAATCCGTCAAACACAACTCTCGTTAGAAATTTTCACCCATGAGAAAAGTAAAACTAATCGAAATATATAGCTTTTTTGGCTGTTAACAAAAGTAGCTACCTTCCTTTTTTTTCGAAAAATTGGCGGATGGACCAAAATTTAAATTATGGAACTAATTTTTATTTAAAATAGCTAAGGGTCGTCCTCATGTTGTCACGAGGGGGTTTTTTTTAGCTCCCTTAGATTTCAAGTAATCGTTAATGCTACGGATTTTCGCACCCAATTTTTTTACACTTCAAAAATTTCAACCGTTGGAACCAAAAAAGCTGAAGACCTGAAACCCATGGCCGTTGTAGGTAGAAATGTCACCAAATTCAGGCCTATTCGCCCAACACAACTCTCGTAAGAAATTTTCACGAATGAAAAAAGTGAAACTTATCGAAATATATAGATTTTTTGGCTGTTAACAAAGGTAGCAGCTTCCTTGTTTTTTCGAAAAATTGGAGGATGGACCAAAACTAAAATTAAAAAACTAATGCCCTTTTAAAATAGCTATGGTTCGCCCACATTTTGTAACAAGAGGTTTTTTTTAGCTCCTTTAGTTTTCGAGTAATCGTTAATGCTACGGGTTTTGGCATCCACATTTTTTACACTTCAAAAATTTTTACCGTCAGAACCAAAGAAGCTGGAAATTTAAAACCAATGGTTATAATAGGTAGATATATCACTTACTTGGAACCAAAAAAAAACAGGCCAATCCGTCCAACACAACTCCCGTAAGAATTTTTCACGCATTCAAAAAGTGAAACTTATCGAAATATATAGATTTTTTGGCTGTTATCAAAGGTAGCTCCTTCCTTGTTTTTACGAAAAATTTGCGGATGAACCGAAATTTAAATTAAGGAACCAATGCCCTTTTAAAATAGCTAAGGGTCGTCCCCATGTTGTCACGAGGGGTATTTTTTTAGCTTCTTTAGTTTTCAAGTAATCGTTAATGCTACTGATTTTCGAACCCAATTTTTTTACACTTCAAAAAATTTCTACCGTCGGAACCAAAGAAACTGGAGATCTAAAACCTATGTGTGTCGTAGGTAGATATGTCACCTACTTAGATTTAAGAAATTTAGGCTAATCCGTCCAACACAACTTTAGTTAGAAATTTTCACGCATAAAAAAAGTGAAACTTATCGAAATATATAGTTTTTTGGCTGTTAACAAAGGTAGCAGCTACCTTGTTTTTTAGAAAAATTGGCGGATGGACCGAAATTTAAATTAAGGAACTAATGCCCTTTTAAAATATTTAAGGGTCGTCCCCATGTTGTCACGAGGGGGTTTTTTTAGCTCCTTTAGTTTTCGAGTAATCGTTAATGCTACGGATTTTCACACCCAACTTTTTTACACTTCAAAAATTTCTACCGTAGGAATTAAAGCAGCTGGAAACCTGAAACTAATAAATGTTGTAGGTAAATATGTGACCTACTTGAACTTAAAAAATTTAGGCCAATCCGGTTAACACAACTCTCGTTAGAAATTTTCACGCATGAAAAAAGTGAAACTTATCGAAATATATAGCTTTTTTGGCTGTTAACAAAGGTAGCAGCTACCTCTTTTTTTCGAAAAATTGGCGGATGAACCGAAGTTTAAATTAAAAAACCAATGCCCTTTTAAAATAGTTAAGGGTCGTCTCCTTGTTGTCACGAGGTGTTTTTTTAGCTCCTTAATTTTCGAGTAATCGTTAATGCTACGGATTTTCGCACCCAAATTTTTTACACTTCAAAAATTTTTACCGTCGGAACCAAATAAGCTGGAAATTTGAAACCAATGGCTGTTGTAGGGAGATATATCACCTACTTGGAACCAAAAAAAAACCAGCCAATCCGTCAAACACAACTCTCGTTAGAAATTTTCACGCATGAAAAAAGTGAAACTTATCGAAATATATAGCTTTTTTGGCTGTTAACAAAAGAAGCTACCTTCCTTGTTTTTTCGAAAAATTGGCGGATTGGTTAAAACTTAGATATAAAAGTTAATATTGTTTTAAAATAGCTAAGAGTCGTCCCCATGTTGTCACGAGGAGTTTTTTTTAGCTCCTTTAGTTTTCGAGTAATCGTTAATGCTACGGATTTTCACACCCAATTTTTTTACACTTCAAAAATTTCTACCGTCGGAACCAAAAAAGCTGGAGATTTGAAACCAATTAATAATGTAGGTAGATATGTCACCTACTCGAATTTGCAAAATTCAGGCCAATCCGTTTAACACAACTCTCGTTAGAAATTTTCACTTCAAAAATATTTACCGTCGGAACCAAAATAGCTGGAGACCTGAAACCAATGGCTGTTGTAGGGAGATATATCACCTACTTGGAACCAAAAAAAAACCAGCCAATCAGTCCAACACAACTTCCGTAAGAAATTTTCACGCATGAAAAAAGTGAAACTTATCGAAATATATAGCTTTTTTGGCTGTTAACAAAGGTAGCTCCTTCCTTGTTTTTTCGAAAAATTGGCGGATGGGCTAAAATTTAGATTAGAAACTTAATGCCGTTTTTAAATAGCTAAGAGAGAAAACCCCATGTTGTCACAAGGGGTTTTTTTAGCTCCTTTAGTTTTCGAGTAATCGTTAATGCTACGGATTTTCGCACCCAATTTTTTTACATTTCAAAAATTTCTACCGTCGGAACCAAATAAGCTGGAGACCTGAAACTAATGGTTGTAATAGGCAAATATGTCACCTACGAAGATTTAAAAAATTCAGGCCAATCCGTCAAACACAACTCTCGTTAGAAATTTTCACCCATGAAAAAAGTAAAACTAATCGAAATATATAGCTTTTTTGGCTGTTAACAAAAGTAGCTACCTTCCTTTTTTTTCAAAAAATTGGCGGATGGACCAAAATTTAAATTATGGAACTAATTTTCATTTAAAATAGCTAAGGGTCGTCCCCATGTTGTCACGAGGGGGTTTTTTTTAGCTCCCTTAGATTTCAGGTAATCGTTAATGCTACGGATTTTCGCACCCAATTTTTTTACACTTCAAAAATTTCAACCGTTGGAACCAAAAAAGCTGAAGACCTGAAACCCATGGCCATTGTAGGTAGAAATGTCACCAAATTCAGGCCAATTCGCCCAACACAACTCTCGTAAGAAATTTTCACGAATGAAAAAAGTGAAACTTATCGAAATATATAGATTTTTAGGCTGTTAACAAAGGTAGCAGCTTCCTTGTTTTTTCGAAAAATTGGAGGATGGACCAAAACTAAAATTAAGGAACTAATGCCCTTTTAAAATAGCTATGGTTCGCCCACATTTTGTAACAAGAGGTTTTTTTTAGCTCCTTTAGTTTTCGAGTAATTGTTAATGCTACGGATTTTATCATCCAAATTTTTTACACTTCAAAAATTTTTACCGTCGGAACCAAAGAAGCTGGAAATTTGAAACCAATGGTTATAATAGGTAGATATATCACCTACTTGGAACCAAAAAAAAACAGGCCAATCCGTCCAATACAACTTCCGTATGAAATTTTCACGCATGAAAACAGTGAAACTTATCGAAATATATAGCTTTTTTGGCTGTTAACAAAGGTAGCTACTTTCCTTTTTTTTCGAAAAATTGGCGCATGGACCAAAATTTAAATTAAGGAACTAATGTCCATTTAAAATAGCTAAGGGTCGTCTCCATGTTGTCACGAGGGGTTTTTTTTTAGCTCCTTTAGTTTTCGAGTAATCGTTAATGCTACGGATTTTCGCACCCAATTTTTTTACATTTCAAAAACTTCTACCGTCAGAATTAAAGAAGCTGGAGACCTGAAACCAATGGCCGTTGTAAGTAGATATGTCATCTACCTGGATTTAAAAAATTCTGGCCAAGCCATCCAAAACAACTCTCGTTAGAAATTTTCACGCATGAAAAAAGTGAAACTTATCGAAATATATAGCTTTTTTGGCTGTTAACAAAGGTAGCAGCTACCTTGTTTTTTCGAAAAATTGGAGGATGGACCAAAATTAAAATTAGGGAGCTAATTATCTTTTAAAAGAGCTAAGGTTTGTCCCCATGTTGTCACGAAGGGTTTTTTTTAGCTCCTTTAGTTTTCGAGTAATCGTTAATGCTACGGGTTTTCGCATCCACATTTTTTACACTTCAAAAATTTTTACCGTCAGAACCAAAGAAGCTGGAAATTTAAAACCAATGGTTATAATAGGTAGATATATCACTTACTTGAAACCAAAAAAAAACAGGCCAATCCGTCAAACACAACTCCCGTAAGAATTTTTCACGCATTCAAAAAGTGAAACTTATCGAAATATATAGATTTTTTGGCTGTTATCAAAGGTAGCTCCTTCCTTGTTTTTACGAAAAATTTGCGGATGAACCGAAATTTAAATTAAGGAACCAATGTTTTTTTACAATAGCTAAGGGTCGTCCCCATGTTGTCACGAGGGGTTTTTTTTTAGCTCCTTTAGTTTTCGAGTAATCGTTAATGCTACGGATTTTCGCACCCAAATTTTTTACACTTCAAAAATTTTTACCGTCGAAACCAAAGTAGCTGGAAATTTGAAACCAATGGCTGTTATAGGTAGATATGTTACCCACGTGGAACCAAAAAAGACTAGCCAATCCGTCCAACACATTTTCCGTAAGAAACTTTCACGCATGAAAATATTGAAACTTATCAAAATATATTGCTTTTTTGGCTGTTAAAAGGTAGCTCCTTCCTTGTTTTTTCGAAAAATTGGCAGATGGGCTAAAATTTAGATTTGAAATTAAATGCCATTTTAAAATAGCTAAGATTCGTCTCCATTTTGTTACGAGGGGGTTTTTTTAGCTCCTTTAGTTTTCGAGTAATCGTTAATGCTACGGATTTTCGCACCCAATTTTTTTACACTTCAAGAATTTTTACCATCGGAAATAAAAAAGCTGGAGACCTGAAACCAATGGCTGTAATAGGCAAATACGTCACTTACGTTCAGGCCAATCCGTCCAACACAACTCTCGTTAGAAATTTTCACCCATGAAAAAAGTGAAACTTATCGAAATATATAGCTTTTTTGGCTGTTAACAAAGGTAGCAGCTACCTTTTTTTTCGAAAAATTGGTGGATGGACCAAAATTTAAATTAAGAAACTAATGCCCTTTTAAAATAGCTAAAGGTCGTCCCCATGTTGTCACGAGGGGTTTTTTTAGCTCCTTTAGTTTTCGAGTAATCGTTAATGCTACGGATTTTCGCACCCAATTTTTTTACACTTTTAAAATTTTAACCGTTGGAACCAAAATAGCTGGAGAACTGAAACCCATGGTTGTTGTAGGTAAATATGTCACCTATATGAATTTAAAAAATTCAGGCCAATCCGTCCAACACAACTCTCGTAAGAAATTTTCACGAATGAAAAAAGTGAAACTTATCGAAATATATAGCTTTTTTGGCTGTTAACAAAGGTAGCAGCTACCTTGTTTTTTCGAAAAATTGGAGGATGGACCAAAATTAAAATTATGGAACTAATGCCCTTTTAAAATAGCTAAGGTTCGATCCCATGTTGTCACGAGGGGTTTTTTTAGCTCCTTTAGTTTTCGAGTAATCGTTAATGCTACGGATTTTCGCATCCAAATTTTTTACACTTCATAAATTTTTACCGTCGGAACCAAAGAAACTGGAAATTTAAAACCAATGGCTTAAATAGGAAGATATATCACCTACTTGGAACCAAAAAAAAAACAGGCCAATTCGTCTAACAAAACTCCCGTAAGAAATTTTCACGCATGAAAAAAGTGAAACTTATCGAAATATATAGCTTTTTTGGCTGTTAACAAAGGTAGCAGCTTCCTTGTTTTTTCGAAAAATTGGCGGATGAACCAAAATTTAAATTTAAAAACCAATGCCCTTTTAAAATAGCTAATGGTCGTTTCCATGTTGTCACGAGGGGGTTTTTTTAGCTCCTTTAGTTTTCGAGTAATCGTTAATGCTACGGATTTTCGCACCCAAATTTTTTACACTTCAAAAATTTTTACCGTCGGAACCAAAGAAGCTGGAAACTTAAAACCAATGGTTGTAATAGGTATATATATCACCTACTTTGAACCAAAAAAAAAACTAGCCAATCCGTCCAACACAACTCCCGTAAGAAATTTTCACGCATGAAAAAAGTGAAACTTATCGAAATAAATAGCTTTTTTGGCTGTTAACAAAGGTAGCTTACCTTCCTTGTTTTTTCGAAAAATTGGCAAATGGGCTAAAATTTAGATTAGAAATTTAATGCCATTTTAAAAAAACTAAAAGTCGTCCCCATCTTGTCACGAGGGGTTTTTTTTAGCTTCTTTAATTTTCGAGTAATCGTTAATGCTACGGATTTTCGCACCCAATTTTTTGACAATTAAAAAATTTCTACCGTCGGAACCAAAGAAACTGGAGACCTGAATCCAATGACCGTTGTAAGAAGATATGTCACCTACTTTGACTTAACAAATTAAGGCCAATCCGTTAGACACAACTCTCGTTAGAAATTTTCACGCATGAAAAAAGTGTAACTTATCGAAATATATAGATTTTTTGGCTGTTAACAAAGGTAGCAGCTACCTTGTTTTTTCGAAAAATTGGCGGATGAACCGAAGTTTAAATTAAAAAACCAATGCCCTTTTAAAATAGCTAAAAATCTTCTCCTTGTTGTCACGAGGGGGTTTTTTTTAGCTCCTTCAGTTTTCGAGTAATCGTTAATGCTAACGATTTTTGCACCCAAATTTTTTAAACTTCAAAAATTTTTAACGTCGGTACCAAAGAAGCTGGAAATTTGAAACCTATGGCTGTTATAAGCAGATATGTTACCTACTTGGAACCAAAAAGAATTAGCCAATCCGTCTAACACAACTCCCGTAAGAAATTTTCACGCATGAAAAAAGTGAAACTTATCGAAATATATAGCTTTTTTGGCTGTTAACAAAGGTAGCTCCTTCCTTGTTTTTTCGAAAAATTGGCGGATGGACCAAAACTTAAAATAGGGAACTAATGTTCTTTTAAAATAGCTAAAAGTTATCCCCGTGTTGTCACGAGGGGGTTTTTTTTAGCTCCTTTAGTTTTCGAGTAATCGTTAATGCTACGGGTTTTCGCACCCAAATTTTTTACTCTTCAAAAATTTTTACCGTCGGAACCAAAGAAGCTGAAAATTTGAAACCAGTGGCCGTTATAGGTAGATATATCACCTACTTTGAACCAAAAAAAAAACAGGCCAATCCGTAAAACACAACTCCCGTAAGAAATTTTCACGCAAGAAAAAAGTGAAACTTGTCGAAATATATAGCTTTTTTGGCTGTTAACAAAGGTAGCTACCTTCCTTTTTTTCGAAAAATTGGAGGATTGACCAAAATTTAAATTGTGGAACTAATGCCCTTTTAAAAAAGCTAGAGGTCGTGAGGGGGTTTTTTTTAGCTCCTTTAGTTTTCGAGTAATCGTTAATGCTACGGATTTTCGCACCCAATTTGTTTACACTTCAAAAATTTCCTGTTAGAACCAAATAAGCTGGAGACCTGAAACCAATGGCCGTAATAGGTAAATATGTCACCTACCTGAGTTTAATAAATTCAGGACAATTCGTCCAACACAACTCTCGTAAGAAATTTTCACGCATGAAAAAAGTGAAACTTATCGAAATATATAGCTTTTTTGGCTGTTAACAAAGGTAGCA
This sequence comes from Tipula confusa, assembly GCA_963556175.1. Taxonomy (NCBI): domain Eukaryota; kingdom Metazoa; phylum Arthropoda; class Insecta; order Diptera; family Tipulidae; genus Tipula; species Tipula confusa. Next base: position 475,491 of record CAUVYK010000489.1, read on the forward strand.
GCTACCTTGTTTTTTCGAAAAATTGGCGGATGTACCAAAATTTAAATTAAGGAACTAATGCCCTTTTAAAATAGCTAAGGGTCGTTTCCTTGTTGTCAAGATGGGGTTTTTTTTAGCTCCTTTAGTTTTCGAGTAATCGTTAATGCTACGGGTTTTCGCACCCAAATTTTTTACACTTCAAAAATTTTTTCGTCGGAACCAAAGAAGCTGGAAATTTGAAACCAATGGCTGTAATAGTAAGATATATCACCTACTTGGAACCAAAATAAACAGGCCAATCCGTTTGACGCAACTCCCGTAAGAAATTTTCACGCATGAAAAAAGTGAAACTTATCGAAATATATAGCTTTTTTGGCTGTTAACAAAGGTAGCTACCTTCCATTTTTTTTTAGAAAAATTGGCGGATGGACCGAAATTTAAATTAAGTAACTAATGCCCTTTTAAAATATTTAAGGGTCGTCCTCATGTTGTCACGAGGGGGTTTTTTTTAGCTTCTTTAGTTTTCGAGTAATCGTTAATGCTACTGATTTTCGCACCCAAATTTTTTACACTTCAAAAATTTTTACCGTCGGAACCAAATAAGCTGGAAATTTGAAACCAATGGATTTTGTAGGTAGATATATTACCTACTTGGAACCAAAAAAAACTAGCCAATCCGTCTAACACAACTTCCGTAAGAAATTTTCACGCATGAAAAAAGTGAAACTTATCGAAATATATAGCTTTTTTGGCTGTTAACAAAGATAGCAGATACCTTGTTTTTTCGAAAAATTGGCGGATGAACCGAAGTTTAAATAAAAGAACCAATGCTCTTTTAAAATAGCTAAGGGTCGTCTCCTTGTTGTCACGAGGGGGTTTGTTTTAGCTCCTTTAGTTTTCGAGTAATCGTTAATGCTACGGATTTTCGCACCCAAATTTTTTACACTTCAAAAATTTTTACCGTCAGAACCAAAAAAGCTGGAAATTTGAAACCAAAGGCTGTTGTAGATAAATATATCACCTACTTGGAACCAAAAAAAACTAGCCAATTCGTCAAACACAACTCTCGTAAGAAATTTTCACGCATGAAAAAAGTGAAACTTATCGAAATATATAGCTTTTTTGGCTGTTAACAAAGGTAGCAGCTACCTTGTTTTTTCGAAAAATTTGCGGATGGACCAAAATTTAAATTAAGGATTTAATGCCCTTTTAAAATAGCTAAGGTTCGTTTCCTTGTTGTCACGATGGGGTTTTTGTTAGCTCCTTTAGTTTTCGAGTAATCGTTAATGCTACGGGTTTTCGCACCCAAATTTTTTACACTTCAAAAATTTTTTCGTCGGAACCAAAGAAGCTGGAAATTTGAAACCAATGGCTGTAATAGTAAGATATATCACCTACTTGGAACCAAAAAAAACAGGCCAATCCGTTTGACGCAACTCCCGTAAGAAATTTTCACGCATGAAAAAAGTTAAACTTATCGAAATATATAGCTTTTTTGGCTGTTAACATAGGTAGCTACCTTCCATTTTTTTTTAGAAAAATTGGCGGATGGACCGAAATTTAAATTAAGGAACTAATGCCCTTTTAAAATAGCTGAGGGTCGTCCCCATGTTGTCACGAGGGGTATTTTTTTAGCTTCTTTAGTTTTCGAGTAATCGTTAATGCTACTGATTTTCGAACCCAATTTTTTTACACTTCAAAAAATTTCTACCGTCGGAACCAAAGAAACTGGAGATCTAAAACCTATGTGTGTCGTAGGTAGATATGTCACCTACTTAGATTTAAGAAATTTAGGCTAATCCGTCCAACACAACTTTAGTTAGAAATTTTCACGCATAAAAAAAGTGAAACTTATCGAAATATATAGCTTTTTTGGCTGTTAACAAAGGAAGCAGCTACCTTGTTTTTTAGAAAAATTGGCGGATGGACCAAAATTTAAATTAAGGAACTAAAGTCCTTTTAAAATATTTAAGGGTCGTCCCCATGTTGTCACGAGGGGGTTTTTTTAGCTCCTTTAGTTTTCGAGTAATCGTTAATGCTACGGATTTTCACACCCAACTTTTTTACACTTCAAAAATTTCTACCGTAGGAATTAAAGCAGCTGGAAACCTGAAACTAATGAATGTTGTAGGTAAATATGTGACCTACTTGAACTTAAAAAATTTAGGCCAATCCGGTTAACACAACTCTCGTTAGAAATTTTCACGCATGAAAAAAGTGAAACTTATCGAAATATATAGCTTTTTTGGCTGTTAACAAAGGTAGCAGCTACCTCTTTTTTTCGAAAAATTGGCGGATGAACCGAAGTTTAAATTTAAAAACCAATGCCCTTTTAAAATAGTTAAGGGTCGTCTCCTTGTTGTCACGAGGTGTTTTTTTAGCTCCTTAATTTTCGAGTAATCGTTAATGCTACGGATTTTCGCACCCAAATTTTGTACACTTCAAAAATTTTTACCGTCGGAACCAAATAAGCTGGAAATTTGAAACCAATGGATGTTGTAGGAAGATATATCACCTACTTGGAACCAAAAAAAAACTAGCCAATCCGTCAAACACAACTCTCGTTAGAAATTTTCACGCATGAAAAAAGTGAAACTTATCGAAATATATAGCTTTTTTGGCTGTTAACAAAGGAAGCTACCTTCCTTGTTTTTTCGAAAAATTGGCGGATTGGTTAAAACTTAGATATAAAAGTTAATGTTGTTTTAAAATAGCTAAGAGTTGTCCCCATGTTGTCACGAGGAGTTTTTTTTAGCTCCTTTAGTTTTCGAGTAATCGTTAATGCTACGGATTTTCACACCCAATTTTTTTACACTTCAAAAATTTCTACCGTCGGAACCAAAAAAGCTGGAGATTTGAAACCAATTAATAATGTAGGTAGATATGTCACCTACTCGAATTTGCAAAATTCAGGCCAATCCGTTTAACACAACTCTTGTTAGAAATTTTCACTTCAAAAATTTTTACCGTCGGAACCAAAGTAGCTGGAGACCTGAAACCAATGGCAATTGTAGGGAGATATATCACCTACTTGGAACCAAAAAAAACTAGCCAATCCGTCCAACACAACTTCCGTAAGAAATTTTCACGCATGAAAAAAGTGAAACTTATCGAAATATATAGCTTTTTTGACTGTTAACAAAGGTAGCTCCTTCCTTGTTTTTTCGAAAAATTGGCGGATGGGCTAAAATTTAGATTAGAAATTTAATGCCGTTTTTAAATAGCTAAGAGAGAAAACCCAATGTTGTCACGAGGGGTTTTTTTAGCTCCTTTAGTTTTCGAGTAATCGTTAATGCTACGGATTTTCGCACCCAATTTTTTTACATTTAAAAAATTTCTACCGTCGGAACCAAATAAGCTGGAGACCTGAAACCAATGACTGCAATAGGCAAATATGTCACCTACGTGGATTTAAAAAATTCAGGCCAATCCGTCAAACACAACTCTCGTTAGAAATTTTCACCCATGAAAAAAGTAAAACTAATCGAAATATATAGCTTTTTTGGCTGTTAACAAAAGTAGCTACCTTCCTTTTTTTTCGAAAAATTGGCGGATGGACCAAAATTTAAATTATGGAACTAATTTTCATTTAAAATAGCTAAGGGTCGTCCCCATGTTGTCACGAGGGGGTTTTTTTTAGCTCCCTTAAATTTCAAGTAATCGTTAATGCTACGGATTTTCGCACCCAATTTTTTTACACTTCAAAAATTTCAACCGTTGGAATCAAAAAAGCTGAAGACCTGAAACCCATGGCCGTTGTAGGTAGAAATGTCACCAAATTCAGGCCAATTCGCCCAACACAACTCTCGTAAGAAATTTTCACGAATGAAAAAAGTGAAACTTATCGAAATATATAGATTTTTTGGCTGTTAACAAAGGTAGCAGCTTCCTTGTTTTTTCGAAAAATTGGAGGATGGACCAAAACTAAAATTAAGGAACTAATGTCCTTTTAAAATAGCTATGGTTCGCCCACATTTTGTAACAAGAGGTTTTTTTTAGCTCCTTTAGTTTTCGAGTAATCGTTAATGCTACGGATTTTCGCACCCAAATTTTTTACACTTAAAAATTTTTTACCGTCGGAACCAAAGTAGCTGGAAATTATAAACCAATGGCTGTTATAGGTAGATATGTTACGCACGTGGAACCAAAAAAGACTAGCCAATCCGTCCAACACATTTTCCGTAAGAAATTTTCACGCATGAAAATATTGAAACTTATCGAAATATATTGCTTTTTTGGCTGTTAAAAGGTAGCTCCTTCCTTGTTTTTTCGAAAAATTGGCAGATGGGCTAAAATTTAGATTAGAAATTAAATGCCATTTTAAAATAGCTAAGATTCGTCTCCATTTTGTCACGAGGGGTTTTTTTTAGCTCCTTTAGTTTTCGAGTAATCGTTAATGCTACGGATTTTCGCACCCAATTTTTTTACACTTCAAGAATTTTTACCATCGGAAATAAAAAAGCTGGAGACCTGAAACCAATAGCTGTAATAGGCAAATACGTCACTTACGTTCAGGCCAATCCGTCCAACACAACTCTCGTTAGAAATTTTCACCCATGAAAAAAGTGAAACTAATCGAAATATATAGCTTTTTTGGCTGTTAACAAAGGTAGCAGCTACTTTTTTTTTCGAAAAATTGGCGGATGGACCTAAATTTAAATTTAGAAACTAATGCCCTTTTAAAATAGCTAAAGGTCGTCCCCATGTTGTCACGAGGGGTTTTTTTTTAGCTCCTTTAGTTTTTGAGTAATCGTTAATGCTACGGATTTTCGCACCCAAATTTTTTACACTTCAAAAATTTCTACCGTCGGAACCAAAGAAGCTCGAGACCTGAAACCAATGGCCGTCGAAGGTAGATATTTCATCTACCTGGACTTAAAAAAATTCAGGCCAATCCATCCAACGCAACCCTCGTAAGAAATTTTCACACATGAAAAAAGTGAAACTTATCGAAATATATAGCTTTTTTGGTTGTTAACAAAGGTAGCTACCTTCCTTTTTGTTTCGAAAAATTGGCGGATGGACCAAAATTTAAATTATGGAACTATTGCTCTTTTAAAATAAGTAAGGGTCGTCCCCATGTTGTCACGAGGGGTTTTTTTTAGCTCCTTTAGTTTTCGAGTAATCGTTAATGCTACGGATTTTCGCATCCAAATTTTTTACACTTCATAAATTTTTACCGTCGGAACCAAAGAAGCTGGAAATTTGAAACCAATGGCTATAATAGGGAGATATATCACCTACTTGGAACCAAAAATAACAGGCCAATCCGTAAAATACAACTCCCGTAAAAAATTTTCACGCATGAAAAAAGTGAAACTTATCGAAATATATAACTTTTTTGGCTGTTAACAAAGGTAGCTGCTACCTTCTTTGTTTTTTCGAAAAATTGGCGGATGGGCTAAAATTAAGATTAGAGATTTAATGCCGATTAAAATAGTTTAGAATCGTCCCCATGTAGTCAAGTGGGGGTTTTTTTTAGCTCCTTTAGTTTTCGAGTAATCGTTAATGCTACTGATTTTCGCACCCAATTTTTTTACACTTCAAAAATTTCTACCGTTGATTGATTGATTTGATTGATTTTGAATGTGCTGCCAAGCATTAAGCAGGATATCCCGGAAAGCGCCGGGCCCACAGTACACCCGTTTTTACATATACTTGGAAGGATATGGAAGGATACTAGTTAAATTATTGAGATCGACCCGGTTACAGACACCTTGGCGGCCAATAGTTAGTAAATTTTTGTGGGTTAGCGAAAGGAAAAGTATGTTAGTTATGACTTAATTGGTCCGATTTCCCGGTATCCAATATTCAAACTACTGTTAGTGTAAGACAATCACATTTTTGTTGTACTGCTCTGCATTCTGCCATCTCTTATCAGCAACTCCAATGTGCCACCACTCATCTGTAATCTGCAGAGGTTTCCTGAAAACAAAATCTATTAATGAACTAATTGCTCTTAGCCATAGACTTTAAGAAATAGAATTAATTGCAATCTGAAATTGTAATTTAATTAATTATAATATTATAAAAATATAATTCTGCAATCCAAATGCTGTAATAAATTTGATTAGTTTCCCTTGAAATTCGTTCCGATGTTCTCTAAAAGAGACCACCCAAATATTACGAACAGACAAAACCAATCTACACTCCAACAAAACTAAAAGATCCTAAGAATTCCAAATACTTAAAAACAAATAAATTTAGAGTTATTAGTTAATATAGAAATATTTTATCTATTTAATATATTTTATTTATTTGTATATAGATTATAAAATATTTGCAAACTACATTTTCCTAATTTATTTGTTGAACTGCCCAAAAATTCAACAAATCGAATTTTATTAAAATAATTAAACAACTGAAATTGATCGAATCCACAGTTTTTTAGCAATTACACAATGTACTTGCATCAAAATCCTATTTATATTTACTTTAAAACCAAAATCACTAGAAATCGAATTTTAATAAAATAATTAAACAACTGAATTCGATCGAATCCACCGTTTTTTAGCAATTACACAATGTACTTGCATTAAAATCCTATTTATATTTACTTTAAGACCAAAAACACTAGAAATCGAATTTTATTAAAATAATTAAACAATTGAACTTGATCAAATCCACCGTTTTTTAGCAATTACACAATGTACTTGCATTAAAATCCTATTTATATTTACTTTAAGACCAAAAACACTAGAAATCGAATTTTATTAAACTAATTAAACGATTGAACTTGATCAAATCCACCGTTTTTTAGCAATTACAAAATGTACTTGCATTAAAATCCTATTTATATTTACTTTAAAACCAAAAACACTAGAAATCGAATTTTAATACAATAATTAAACAATTGAACTTGATCAAATCCACCGTTTTTTAGCAATTACACAATGTACTTGCATTAAAATCCTATTTATATTTACTTTAAAACCAAAAACACTAGAAATCGAATTTTATTAAAATAATTAAACAATTGAACTTGATCAAATCCACCGTTTTTTAGCAATTACACAATGTACTTGCATTAATATCCTATTTATATTTACTTTAAAACCAAAAACACTAGAAATAGAATTATATAAAAATAATTGGACAATTGAACTTGATCAAATCCACCGTTTTTTATCAATTACACAATGTACTTGCATTAAAATCCTATTTATATTTACTTTAAGACCAAAAACACTAGAAATCGAATTTTATTAAAATAATTGGACAATTGAACTTGATCAAATCCACCGTTTTTTAGCAATTACACAATGTACTGGCATTAAAATCCTATTTATATTTACTTTAAGACCAAAAACACTAGTAAACGAATTTTATTAAAATAATTAAACAATTGAACTTGATCAAATCTACCGTTTTTTAGCAATTACACAATGTACTTGCATTAAAATCCTATTTATATTTACTTTAAAACCAAAAACACTAGAAATCGAATTTTATTAAAATAATTGAACAATTGAACTTGATTAAATCCACCGTTTTTTAGCAATTACACAATGAACTTGCATTAAAATCCTATTTATATTTACTTTAAAACCAAAAACACTAGAAATCGAATTTTATTAAAATAATTGGACAATTGAACTTGATCAAATCCACCGTTTTTTAGCAATTACACAATGTACTTGCATTAAAATCCTTTTTATATTTACTTTAAAACCAAAAACACTAGAAATCGAATTTTATTAAAATAATTAAACAATTGAACTTGATCAAATCCACCGTTTTTTAGCAATTACACAATGTACTTGCATTAAAATCCTATTCATATTTACTTTAAGACCAAAAACACTAGAAATCGAATTTTATTAAAATAATTGGACAATTGAACTAGATCAAATCCACCGTTTTTTAGCAATTACACAATGTACTTGCATTAAAATCCTATTTATATTTACTTTAAGACCAAAAACACTAGAAATCGAATTTTATTAAAATAATTAAACAATTGAACCTGATCAAATCCACCGTTTTTTAGCAATTACACAATGTACTTGCATTAAAATCCTATTTATATTTACTTTAAAACTAAAAACACTAGAAATCGAATTTTATTAAAATAATTGGACAATTGAACTTTATCAAATCCACCGTTTTTTAGCAATTACACAATGTACTGGCATTAAAATCCTATTTATATTTACTTTAAAACCAAAAACACTAGAAATCGAATTTTATTAAAATAATTAAACAATTGAACTTGATCAAATCCACCGTTTTTTAGCAATTACACAATGTACTTGCATTAAAATCCTATTTATATTTACTTTAAAACCAAAAACACTAGAAATCGAATTTTATTAAAATAATTAAACAACTGAAATTGATCAAATCCACCGTTTTTTAGCAATTACACAATGTACTTGCATTAAAATCCTATTTATATTTACTTTAAAACCAAAAACACTAGAAATCGAATTTTATTAAAATAATTGAACAATTGAACTTGATCAAATCCACCGTTTTTTAGCAATTACATAATGTACTTGCATTAAAATCCTATTTATATTTACTTTAAAACCAAAAACACTAGAAATCGAAATTTATTAAAATAATTAAACAATTGAACTTGATCAAATCAACCGTTTTTTAGCAATTACAAAATGTACTTGCATTAAAATCCTATTTATATTTACTTTAAAACCAAAAACACTAGAAATCGAATTTTAATAAAATAATTAAACAATTGAACTTGATCAAATCCACCGTTTCTTAGCAATTACACAATGTACTTGCATTAAAATCCTATTTATATTTACTTTAAAACCAAAAACACTAGAAATCGAATTTTATTAAAATAATTGAACAATTGAACTTGATCAAATCCACCGTTTTTTAGCAATTACACAATGTACTTGCATTAAAATCCTATTTATATGTACTTTAAAACCAAAAACACTAGAAATCAAATTTTATTAAAATAATTAAACAATTGAACTTGATCAAATCCACCGTTTTTTAGCAATTACACAATGTACTTGCATTAAAATCCTATTTATATTTACTTTAAAACCAAAAACACTAGAAATCGAATTATATTAAAATAATTGGACAATTGAACTTGATCAAATCCATCGTTTTTTAGCAATTACACAATGTCCTTGCATTAAAATCCTATTTATATTTACTTTAAGACCAAAAACACTAGAAATCGAATTTTATTAATATAATTGGACAATTGAACTTGATCAAATCCACCGTTTTTTAGCAATTACACAATGTACTTGCTTTAAAATCCTATTTATATTTACTTTAAGACCAAAAACACTAAAAATCGAATTTTAATAAAATAATTAAACAATTGAACTTGATCAAATCCACCGTTTTTTAGCAATTACACAATTTACTTGCATTAAAATCCTATTTATATTTACTTTAAAACCAAAAACACTAGAAATCGAATTTTATTAAAATAATTGAACAATTGAACTTGATTAAATCCACCGTTTTTTAGCAAATACACAATGTACTTGCATTAAAATCCTATTTATATTTACTTTAAAACCAAAAACACTAGAAATCGAATTTTATTAAAATATTTGGACAATTGAACTTGATCAAATCCACCGTTTTTTAGCAATTACACAATGTACTTGCATTAAAATCCTTTTTATATTTACTTTAAAACCAAAAACACTAGAAATCGAATTTTATTAAAATAATTGAACAATTGAACTTGATCAAATCCACCGTTTTTTAGCAATTACACAATGTACTTGCATTAAAATCCTATTTATATTTACTTTAAAACCAAAAACACTAGAAATCGAATTTTATTAAAATAATTGGACCATTGAACTTGATCAAATCCACCGTTTTTTAGCAATTACACAATGTACTTGCATTAAAATCCTATTTATATTTACTTTAAGACCAAAAACACTAGAAATCGAATTATATTAAAATAATTGGACAATTGAACTTGATCAAATCCACCGTTTTTTAGCAATTACACAATGTACTTGCATTAAAATCCTATTTATATTTACTTTAAGACCAAAAACACTAGAAATCGAATTTTATTAAAATAATTGAACAATTGAACTTGATCAAATCCACCGTTTTTTAGCAATTACACAATGTACTTGCATTAAAATCCTATTTATATTTACTTTAAGACCAAAAACACTAGAAATCGAATTTTATTAAAATAATTGAACAATTGAACTTGATCAAATCCACCGTTTTTTAGCAATTACACAATGTACTTGCATTAAAATCCTATTTATATTTACTTTAAGACCAAAAACACTAGAAATCAAATTTTATTAAAATAATTAAACAATTGAACTTGATCAAATCCACCGTTTTTTAGCAATTACACAATGTACTTGCATTAAAATCCTATTTATATTTACTTTAAGACCAAAAACACTAGAAATCGAATTTTATTAAAATAATTGAACAATTGAACTTGATCAAATCCACCGTTTTTTAGCAATTACACAATGTACTTGCATTAAAATCCTATTTATATTTACTTTAAGACCAAAAACACTAGAAATCGAATTTTATTAAAATAATTAAACAATTGAACTTGATCAAATCCACCGTTTTTTAGCAATTACACAATGTACTTGCATTAAAATCCTATTTATATTTACTTTAAAACCAATAACACTAGAAATCGAATTTTATTAAAATAATTGAACAATTGAACTTGATCAAATCCACCGTTGTTTAGCAATTACACAATGTACTTGCATTAAAATCCTATTTATATTTACTTTAAAACCAAAAACACTAGAAATCGAATTTTATTACAATAATTGAACAATTGAACTTGATCAAATCCACCGTTTTTTAGCAATTACACAATGAACTTGCATTAAAATCCTATTTATATTTACTTTAAAACCAAAAACACTAGAAATCGAATTTTATTAAAATAATTAAACAATTGAACTGGATCAAATCCACCGTTTTTTAGCAATGTACACAATGTACTTGCATTAAAATCCTATTTATATTTACTTTAAGACCAAAAACACTAGAAATCGAATTTTATTAAAATAATTAAACAATTGAACTTGATCAAATCCACCTGTTTTTAATCAATTACACAATGTACTTGCATTAAAATCCTATTTATATTTACTTTAAAACCAATAACACTAGAAATCGAATTATATTAAAATAATTGGACAATTGAACTTGATCAAATCCACCGTTTTTTAGCAATTACACAATGTACTTGCATTAAAATCCTATTTGTATTTACTTTAAAACCAAAAACACTAGAAATCGAATTTTATTAAAATAATTAGACAATTGAACTTGATCAAATCCACCGTTTTTTAGCAATTACACAATGTACTTGCATTAAAATCCTATTTATATTTACTTTAAAACCAAAAACACTAGAAATCGAATTTAATTACAATAATTAAACAATTGAACTTGATCAAAATCCACCGTTTTTTTAGCAATTACACAATGTACTTGCATTAAAATCCTATTTATATTTACTTGTAAAACCAAAAACACTAGAAATCGAATTTTATTAAAATAATTGAACAATTGAACTTGATCAAATTTTAGCAATTACAGCAATTACACAATGTTCTTGCATTTAAATCCTATTTTATATTTACTTTAAAACCAAAAACACTAGAAATCGAATTTTATTACAATAATTGAACAATTGAACTTGATCAAATCCACCGTTTTTTTAGCAATTACACAATGAACTTGCATTAAAATCCTATTTATATTTACTTTAAGACCAAAAACACTAGAAATCGAATTTTATTAAAATAATTAAACAATTGAACTTGATCAAATCCACCGTTTTTTAGCAATTACACAATTGTACTTGCATTAAAATCCTATTTATATTTACTTTAAGACCAAAAACACTAGAAATCGAATTTTATTAAAATAATTTGGACAATTGAACTTGATCAAATCCATCGTTTTTTAGCAATTACACAATGTCCTTGCATTAAAATCCTATTTATATTTACTTTAAGACCAAAAACACTAGAAATCGAATTTTATTAATATAAATTGGACAATTGAACTTGATCAAATCCACCGTTTTTTAGCAATTACACAATGTACTTGCATTAAAATCCTTATTTATATTTACTTTAAGACCAAAAACACTAAAAATCGAATTTTAATAAAATAATTAAACAATTGAACTTGATCAAATCCTCCGTTTTTTAGCAATTACACAATTTACTTGCATTAAAATCCTATTTATATTTACTTTAAAACGCAAAAACACTAGAAAATCGAATTTTTATTAAAATAATTGAACAATTGAACTTGATTAAATCCACCGTTTTTTTAGCAAATACACAATGTACTTGCATTAAAATCCTATTTATATTTACTTTAAAACCAAAAACACTAGAAATCGAATTTTATTAAAATATTTGGACAATTGAACTTGATCAAATCCACCGTTTTTTAGCAATTACACAATGTACTTATATTTACTTTAAAACCAAAAACACTAGAAATCGAATTTTATTAAAATAATTGAACAATTGAACTTGATCAAATCCACCGTTTTTTAGCAATTACACAATGTACTTGCATTAAAATCCTATTTATATTTACTTTAAAACCAAAAACACTAGAAATCGAATTTTATTAAAATAATTGGACCATTGAACTTGATCAAATCCACCGTTTTTTAGCAATTACACAATGTACTTGCATTAAAATCCTATTTATATTTACTTTAAGACCAAAAACACTAGAAATCGAATTATATTAAAATAATTGGACAATTGAACTTGATCAAATCCACCGTTTTTTAGCAATTACACAATGTACTTGCATTAAAATCTTATTTATATTTACTTTAAGACCAAAAACACTAGAAATCGAATTTTATTAAAATAATTGAACAATTGAACTTGATCAAATCCACCGTTTTTTAGCAATTACACAATGTACTTGCATTAAAATCCTATTTATATTTACTTTAAGACCAAAAACACTAGAAATCGAATTTTATTAAAATAATTGAACAATTGAACTTGATCAAATCCACCGTTTTTTAGCAATTACACAATGTACTTGCATTAAAATCCTATTTATATTTACTTTAAGACCAAAAACACTAGAAATCGAATTTTATTAAAATAATTAAACAATTGAACTTGATCAAATCCACCGTTTTTTAGCAATTACACAATGTACTTGCATTAAAATCCTATTTATATTTACTTTAAGACCAAAAACACTAGAAATCGAATTTTATTAAAATAATTGAACAATTGAACTTGATCAAATCCACCGTTTTTTAGCAATTACACAATGTACTTGCATTAAAATCCTATTTATATTTACTTTAAGACCAAAAACACTAGAAATCGAATTTTATTAAAATAATTAAACAATTGAACTTGATCAAATCCACCGTTTTTTAGCAATTACACAATGTACTTGCATTAAAATCCTATTTATATTTACTTTAAAACCAATAACACTAGAAATCGAATTTTATTAAAATAATTGAACAATTGAACTTGATCAAATCCACCGTTGTTTAGCAATTACACAATGTACTTGCATTAAAATCCTATTTATATTTACTTTAAAACCAAAAACACTAGAAATCGAATTTTATTACAATAATTGAACAATTGAACTTGATCAAATCCACCGTTTTTTAGCAATTACACAATGAACTTGCATTAAAATCCTATTTATATTTACTTTAAAACCAAAAACACTAGAAATCGAATTTTATTAAAATAATTAAACAATTGAACTGGATCAAATCCACCGTTTTTTAGCAATTACACAATGTACTTGCATTAAAATCCTATTTATATTTACTTTAAAACCAATAACACTAGAAATCGAATTATATTAAAATAATTGGACAATTGAACTTGATCAAATCCACCGTTTTTTAGCAATTACACAATGTACTTGCATTAAAATCCTATTTGTATTTACTTTAAAACCAAAAACACTAGAAATCGAATTTTATTAAAATAATTAGACAATTGAACTTGATCAAATCCACCGTTTTTTAGCAATTACACAATGTACTTGCATTAAAATCCTATTTATATTTACTTTAAAACCAAAAACACTAGAAATCGAATTTAATTACAATAATTAAACAATTGAACTTGATCAAATCCACCGTTTTTTAGCAATTACACAATGTACTTGCATTAAAATCCTATTTATATTTACTTTAAAACCAAAAACACTAGAAATCGAATTTTATTAAAATAATTGAACAATTGAACTTGATCAAATCCACCGTTTTTAGCAATTACACAATGTACTTGCATTAAAATCCTATTTATATTTACTTTAAAACCAAAAACACTAGAAATCGAATTTTATTACAATAATTGAACAATTGAACTTGATCAAATCCACCGTTTTTTAGCAATTACACAATGAACTTGCATTAAAATCCTATTTATATTTACTTTAAGACCAAAAACACTAGAAATCGAATTTTATTAAAATAATTAAACAATTGAACTTGATCAAATCCACCGTTTTTTAGCAATTACACAATGTACTTGCATTAAAATCCTATTTATATTTACTTTAAGACCAAAAACACTAGAAATCGAATTTTATTAAAATAATTAAACAATTGAACTTGATCAAATCCACCGTTTTTTAGCAATTACACAATGTACTTGCATTAAAATCCTATTTATATTTACTTTAAAACCAAAAACACTAGAAATCGAATTTTATTAAAATAATTAAACAATTGAACTTGATCAAATCCACCGTTTTTTAGCAATTACACAATGTACTTGCATTAAAATCCTATTTATATTTACTTTAAAACCAAAAACACTAGAAATCGAATTATATTAAAATAATTGGACAATTGAACTTGATCAAATCCACCGTTTTTTATCAATTACACAATGTACTTGCATTAAAATCCTATTTATATTTACTTTAAGACCAAAAACACTAGAAATCGAATTTTATTAAAATAATTGGACAATTGAACTTGATCAAATCCACCGTTTTTTAGCAATTACACAATGTACTTGCATTAAAATCCTATTTATATTTACTTTAAGACCAAAAACACTAGAAATCGAATTTTATTAAAATAATTAAACAATTGAACTTGATCAAATCTACCGTTTTTTAGCAATTACACAATGTACTTGCATTAAAATCCTATTTATATTTACTTTAAAACCAAAAACACTAGAAATCGAATTTTATTAAAATAATTGAACAATTGAACTTGATTAAATCCACCGTTTTTTAGCAATTACACAATGTACTTGCATTAAAATCCTATTTATATTTACTTTAAGACCAAAAACACTAGAAATCGAATTTTATTAAAATAATTGGACAATTGAACTTGATCAAATCCACCGTTTTTTAGCAATTACACAATGTACTTGCATTAAAATCCTATTTATATTTACTTTAAAACCAAAAACACTAGAAATCGAATTTTATTAAAATAATTAAACAATTGAACTTGATCAAATCCACCGTTTTTTAGCAATTACACAATGTACTTGCATTAAAATCCTATTTATATTTACTTTAAAACC
>CAUVYK010000490.1:0-22500 GCA_963556175.1 Tipula confusa
TGATATCTTAATCAAAAGCCATGCTACTACGCATAAATATTGATTATGAAAATTATAACATTTGGTTTAAAAAAATAGTTTTTCGGTAAGGATACATTTATTATAAACTACTTTGAAGCTCATATAAAGTTGAATAAACGGCAAAGATTATCAACCGATTTTTAAGTTTGATATCTTAATCGACAGCTCTTTTGTTGTCTATAAATTGTATTAAAAAAGATTTTAAACTTTTTGCTTACAAATTAAAAAAAAATAAATTAATTGATAAATAAATTATTTTTTGATGGACGATAGTCCATAAAAGTCAAAGTTATTGACCGATTCAAAAGTTTGATATCTTAATCAAAAGCCATGCTACTACGCATAAATATTGATTATGAAAATTATAACATTTGGTTTAAAAAAATAGTTTTTCGGTATGGATACATTTATTATAAACTACTTTGAAGCTCATATAAAGTTGAATAAACGGCAAAGATTATCAACCGATTTTTAAGTTTGATATCTTAATCGACAGCTCTTTTGTTGTCTATAAATTGTATTAAAAAAGATTTTAAACTTTTTGCTTATAAATTAAAAAAAAAAAATTTAATTGATAAATAAATTATTTTTTGATGGACGATAGTCCATAAAAGTAAAAGTTACTGACCGATTCAAAAGTTTGATATCTCAATCAAAAGCCATGCTACTACGCATGAATATTAATTATGAAAATTATAACATTTGGTTTAAAAAAATAGTTTTTCGGTATGGATACATTTATTATAAACTACTTTGAAGCTCATATAAAGTTGAATAAACGGCAAAGATTATCAACCGATTTTTAAGTTTGATATCTTAATCGAATCAATATGAAATTAAAACATTGAACATTTTTTTTTTATATTATAATTCATACCACATGTAATTAAACTAGAAGAAGCCTCTTTTCGGTAGAGTATCTTTGATAAAAAAAAAATAAATTTTTTTTTTTTTATAAAGCTTTGTTTACCACTAGATAGTGACTCTTTTTGAGAATAATTTTGAATTTAAAAAAAAAACATTGAACATTTTTTTTTTATATTATAATTAATACCACATGTAATTAAACTAGAAGAAGCCTCTTTTCGGTAGAGTATCTTTGATAAAAAAAAAAATAAAATTTTTTTTTTTTATAAAGCTTTGTTTACCACTAGATAGTGACTCTTTTTGAGAATAATTTTGAATTTAAAAAAAAAACATTGAACATTTTTTTTTTATATTATAATTAATACCACATGTAATTAAACTAGAAGAAGCCTCTTTTTGGTAGAGTATCTTTGATAAAACAAAAATTTAATTTTTTTTTTTTACGATAAAGCTTTGTTTACCAATAGATAGTGACTCTTTTTGAGAATAATTTTGAATTTTTAAAAAAAACATTGAACATTTTTTTTTTTATATTATAATTAATACCACATGTAACTAAACTAGAAGAAGCCTCTTTTTGGTAGAGTATCTTTGATAAAAAAAAAAATTAATTTTTTTTTTTACGATAAAGCTTTGTTTACCAATAGATAGTGACTCTTTTTGAGAATAATTTTGAATTTTAAAAAAAAACATTGAACATTTTTTTTTATATTATAATTATTACCACATGTAATTAAACTAGAAAAAGCCTCTTTTTGGTAGAGTATCTTTGATAAAAAAAAAATTTAATTTTTTTTTTTTTACGATAAAGCTTTGTTTACCAATAGATAGTGACTCTTTTTGAGAATAATTTTGAATTTAAAAAAAAACATAAAACATTTTTTTTTTATATTATAATTAATACCACATGTAATTAAACTAGAAGAAGCCTCTTTTCGGTAGAGTATCTTTGATAAAAAAAAATTTAATTTTTTTTTTTTACGATAAAGCTTTGTTTACCAATAGATAGTGATTTTTTTTGAGAATAATTTTGAATTTAAAAAAAAAACATTGAACATTTTTTTTTTATATTATAATTAATACCACATGTAATTACACTAGAAGAAGCCTCTTTTTGGTAAAGTATCTTTGATAAAAAAAAAATATAATTTTTTTTTTTACCATAAAGCTTTGTTTACCAATAGATAGTGACTCTTTTTGAGAAAAATTTTGAATTTAAAAAAAAAACATTGAACATTTTTTTTTTATATTATAATTCATACCACATGTAATTAAACTAGAAGAAGCCTCTTTTCGGTAGAGTATCTTTGATAAAAAAAAAATTAAATTTTTTTTTTTACGATAAAGCTTTGTTCACCACTAGATAGTGACTCTTTTTGAGAATAATTTTGAATTTAAAAAAAAAACATTGAACATTTTTTTTTTATATTATAATTAATACCACATGTAATTAAACTAGAAGAAGCCTCTTTTTGGTAGAGTATCTTTGATAAAACAAAAATTTAATTTTTTTTTTTTACGATAAAGCTTTGTTTACCAATAGATAGTGACTCTTTTTGAGAATAATTTTGAATTTTAAAAAAAAACGTTGAACATTTTTTTTTTATATTATAATTAATACCACATGTAACTAAACTAGAAGAAGCCTCTTTTTGGTAAAGTATCTTTGATAAAAAAAAAAAATTAATTTTTTTTTTTACGATAAAGCTTTGAATACCAATAGATAGTGACTCTTTTTGAGAATAATTTTGAATTTTAAAAAAAAATTGAACATTTTTTTTTTATATTATAATTAATACCACATGTAATTAAACTAGAAGAAGCCTCTTTTTGGT
This sequence comes from Tipula confusa, assembly GCA_963556175.1. Lineage (NCBI taxonomy): Eukaryota > Metazoa > Arthropoda > Insecta > Diptera > Tipulidae > Tipula > Tipula confusa. Next base: position 2,724 of record CAUVYK010000490.1, read on the forward strand.
AGAGTATCTTTGATAAAACAAAAATTTAATTTTTTTTTTTTTACGATAAAGCTTTGTTTACCAATAGATAGTGACACTTTTTGAGAATAATTTTGAATTTTAAAAAAAAACATTGAACATTTTTTTTTTATATTATAATTAATACCACATGTAACTAAACTAGAAGAAGCCTCTTTTTGGTAGAGCATCTTTGATAAAAAAAAAATTAATTTTTTTTTTTACGATAAAGCTTTGTTTACCAATAGATAGTGACTCTTTTTGAGAATAATTTTGAATTTAAAAAAAAAACATTGAACATTTTTTTTTTATATTATAATTATTACCACATGTAATTAAACTAGAAAAAGCCTCTTTTCGGTAGAGTATCTTTGATAAAAAAAAAATTTAATTTTTTTTTTTTACGATAAAGCTTTGTTTACCAATAGATAGTGACTCTTTAATAATTTTGAATTTTAAAAAAAAACATTGAACATTTTTTTTTTATATTATAATTAATACCACATGTAATTAAACTAGAAGAAGCCTCTTTTTGGTAGAGTATCTTTATATGAGCTTCAAAGTAGTTTATAATAAATGTATCCTTACCGAAAAACTATTTTTTTAAACCAAATGTTATAATTTTCATAATCAATATTTATGCGTAGTAGCATGGCTTTTGATTAAGATATCAAACTTTTGAATCGGTCAGTAACTTTGACTTTTATGGACTATCGTCCATCAAAAAATAATTAATTTATCAATTAAATTATTTTTTTTTAATTTATAAGCAAAAAGTTTAAAATCTTTTTTAATACAATTTATAGACAACAAAAAAGCTGTCGATTAAGATATCAAACTTAAAAATCGGTTGATAATCTTTGCCGTTTATTCAACTTTATATGAGCTTCAAAGTAGTTTATAATAAATGTATCCATACCGAAAAACTATTTTTTTAAACCAAATGTTATAATTTTCATAATCAATATTTATGCGTAGTAGCATGGCTTTTGATTAAGATATCAAACTTTTGAATCGGTCAATAACTTTGACTTTTATGGACTATCGTCCATCAAAAAATAATTTATTTATCAATTAAATTATTTTTTTTTAATTTATAAGCAAAAAGTTTAAAATCTTTTTTAATACAATTTATAGACAACAAAAGAGCTGTCGATTAAGATATCAAACTTAAATATCGGTTGATAATCTTTGCCGTTTATTCAACTTTATATGAGCTTCAAAGTAGTTTATAATAAATGTATCCTTACCGAAAAACTATTTTTTTAAACCAAATGTTATAATTTTCATAATCAATATTTATGCGTAGTAGCATGGCTTTTGATTAAGATATCAAACTTTTGAATCGGTCAATAACTTTGACTTTTATGGACTATCGTCCATCAAAAAATAATTTATTTATCAATTAAATTATTTTTTTTTAATTTATAAGCAAAAAGTTTAAAATCTTTTTTAATACAATTTATAGACAACAAAAGAGCTGTCGATTAAGATATCAAACTTAAAAATCGGTTGATAATCTTTGCCGTTTATTCAACTTTATATGAGCTTCAAAGTAGTTTATAATAAATGTATCCTTACCGAAAAACTATTTTTTTAAACCAAATGTTATCATTTTCATAATTAATATTTATGCGTAGTAGCATGGCTTTTGATTAAGATATCAAAGTTTTGAATCGGTCAGTAACTTTTACTTTTATGGACTATCGTCCATCAAAAAATAATTTATTTATCAATTAATTTATTTTTTTTTAATTTGTAAGCAAAAAGTTTAAAATCTTTTTTAATACAATTTATAGACAACAAAAGAGCTGTCGATTAAGATATCAAACTTAAACATCGGTTGATAATCTTTGCCGTTTATTCAACTTTATATGAGCTTCAAAGTAGTTTATAATAAATGTATCCATATCGAAAAACTATTTTTTTAAACTAAATGTTATAATTTTTATAATCAATATTTATGCGTAGTAGCATGGCTTTTGATTAAGATATCAAACTTTTGAATCGGTCAGTAACTTTGACTTTTATGGACTATCGTCCATCAAAAAATAATTTATTTATCAATTAAATTTTTTTTTTTTAATTTATAAGCAAAAAACTATTTTTTTAAACCAAATGTTATAATTTTCATAATCAATATTTATGCGTAGTAGCATGGCTTTTGATTAAGATATCAAACTTTTGAATCGGTCAATAACTTTGACTTTTATGGACTATCGTCCATCAAAAAATAATTTATTTATCAATTAAATTATTTTTTTTTAATTTATAAGCAAAAAAATTAAAATCTTTTTTAATACAATTTATAGACAACAAAAGAGCTGTCGATTAAGATATCAAACTTAAAAATCGGTTGATAATCTTTGCCGTTTATTACACTTTATATGAGCTTCAAAGTAGTTTATAATAAATGTATCCATACCGAAAAACTATTTTTTTTAACCAAATGTTATAATTTTCATAATTAATATTCATGCGTAGTAGCATGGCTTTTGATTGAGATATCAAACTTTTGAATCGGTCAGTAACTTTTACTTTTATGGACTATCGTCCATCAAAAAATAATTTATTTATCAATTAAATTATTTTTTTTTAATTTATAAGCAAAAAGTTTAAAATCTTTTTTAATACAATTTATAGACAACAAAAGAGCTGTCGATTAAGATATCAAACTTAAAAATCGGTTGATAATCTTTGCCGTTTATTCAACTTTATATGAGCTTCAAAGTAGTTTATAATAAATGTATCCATACCGAAAAGCTATTTTTTTAAACCAAATGTTATAATTTTCATAATCAATATTTATGCGTAGTAGCATGGCTTTTGATTAAGATATCAAACTTTTGAATCGGTCAGTAACTTTGACTTTTATGGACTATCGTCCATCAAAAAATAATTTATTTATCAATTAAATTATTTTTTTTTAATTTATAAGCAAAAAAATTAAAATCTTTTTTAATACAATTTATAGACAACAAAAGAGCTGTCGATTAAGATATCAAACTTAAAAATCGGTTGATAATCTTTGCCGTTTATTCAACTTTATATGAGCTTCAAAGTAGTTTATAATAAATGTATCCATACCGAAAAACTATTTTTTTTAACCAAATGTTATAATTTTCATAATTAATATTCATGCGTAGTAGCATGGCTTTTGATTGAGATATCAAACTTTTGAATCGGTCAGTAACTTTTACTTTTATGGACTATCGTCCATCAAAAAATAATTTATTTATCAATTAAATTATTTTTTTTTAATTTATAAGCAAAAAGTTTAAAATCTTTTTTAATACAATTTATAGACAACAAAAGAGCTGTCGATTAAGATATCAAACTTAAAAATCGGTTGATAATCTTTGCCGTTTATTCAACTTTATATGAGCTTCAAAGTAGTTTATAATAAATGTATCCATACCGAAAAACTATTTTTTTAACCAAATGTTATAATTTTCATAATCAATATTTATGCGTAGTAGCATGGCTTTTGATTAAGATATCAAACTTTTGAATCGGTCAATAACTTTGACTTTTATGGACTATCGTCCATCAAAAAATAATTTATTTATCAATTAATTTATTTTTTTTTAATTTGTAAGCAAAAAGTTTAAAATCTTTTTTAATACAATTTATAGACAACAAAAGAGCTGTCGATTAAGATATCAAACTTAAAAATCGGTTGATAATCTTTGCCGTTTATTCAACTTTATATGAGCTTCAAAGTAGTTTATAATAAATGTATCCATATCGAAAAACTATTTTTTTAAACTAAATGTTATAATTTTTATAATCAATATTTATGCGTAGTAGCATGGCTTTTGATTAAGATATCAAACTTTTGAATCGGTCAGTAACTTTGACTTTTATGGACTATCGTCCATCAAAAAATAATTTATTTATCAATTAAATTATTTTTTTTTAATTTATAAGCAAAAAACTATTTTTTTAAACCAAATGTTATAATTTTCATAATCAATATTTATGCGTAGTTAGCATGGCTTTTGATTAAGATATCAAACTTTTGAATCGGTCAATAACTTTGACTTTTATGGACTATCGTCCATCAAAAAAATAATTTATTTATCAATTAAATTATTTTTTTTTAATTTATAAGCAAAAAAATTAAAATCTTTTTTAATACAATTTATAGACAACAAAAGAGCTGTCGATTAAGATATCAAACTTAAAAATCGGTTGATAATCGGCAAAGATTATCAACCGATTTTTAAGTTTGATATCTTAATCGAATCAATATGAAATTAAAACATTGAACATTTTTTTTTTATATTATAATTCATACCACATGTAATTAAACTAGAAGAAGCCTCTTTTCGGTAGAGTATCTTTGATAAAAAAAAAAATAAAATTTTTTTTTTTTATAAAGCTTTGTTTACCACTAGATAGTGACTCTTTTTGAGAATAATTTTGAATTTAAAAAAAAAAACATTGAACATTTTTTTTTTATATTATAATTAATACCACATGTAATTAAACTAGAAGAAGCCTCTTTTCCGGTAGAGTATCTTTGATAAAAAAAAAATAAAATTTTTTTTTTTTATAAAGCTTTGTTTACCACTAGATAGTGACTCTTTTTTGAGAATAATTTTGAATTTAAAAAAAAAACATTGAACATTTTTTTTTTATATTATAATTAATACCACATGTAATTAAACTAGAAGAAGCCTCTTTTTGGTAGAGTATCTTTGATAAAACAAAAATTTAATTTTTTTTTTTTTACGATAAAGCTTTGTTTACCAATAGATAGTGACTCTTTTTGAGAATAATTTTGAATTTTTAAAAAAAACATTGAACATTTTTTTTTTTATATTATAATTCATACCACATGTAACTAAACTAGAAGAAGCCTCTTTTTGGTAGAGTATCTTTGATAAAAAAAAAAATTAATTTTTTTTTTTACGATAAAGCTTTGTTTACCAATAGATAGTGACTCTTTTTGAGAATAATTTTGAATTTTAAAAAAAAACATTGAACATTTTTTTTTATATTATAATTATTACCACATGTAATTAAACTAGAAAAAGCCTCTTTTTGGTAGAGTATCTTTGATAAAAAAAAAATTTAATTTTTTTTTTTTTACGATAAAGCTTTGTTTACCAATAGATAGTGACTCTTTTTGAGAATAATTTTGAATTTAAAAAAAAACATAAAACATTTTTTTTTTATATTATAATTAATACCACATGTAATTAAACTAGAAGAAGCCTCTTTTTGGTAGAGTATCTTTGATAAAACAAAAATTTAATTTTTTTTTTTTACGATAAAGCTTTGTTTACCAATAGATAGTGACTCTTTTTGAGAATAAATTTTGAATTTAAAAAAAAAACATTGAACATTTTTTTTTTATATTATAATTATTACCACATGTAATTAAACTAGAAAAAGCCTCTTTTCGGTAGAGTATCTTTGATAAAAAAAAAAATTTAATTTTTTTTTATACGATAAAGCTTTGTTTACCAATAGATAGTGACTCTTTTTGAGAATAATTTTGAATTTAAAAAAAAAAACATTGAACATTTTTTTTTTATATTATAATTAATACCACATGTAATTAAACTAGAAGAAGCCTCTTTTTGGTAGAGTATCTTTATATGAGCTTCAAAGTAGTTTATAATAAATGTATCCTTACCGAAAAAACTATTTTTTTAACCAAATGTTATATTACCGAAAAACTATTTTTTTAACCAAATGTTATAATTTTCATAATCAATATTTATGCGTAGTAGCATGGCTTTTGATTAAGATATCAAACTTTTGAATCGGTCAATAACTTTGACTTTTATGGACTATCGTCCATCAAAAAATAATTTATTTATCAATTAATTTATTTTTTTTTAATTTGTAAGCAAAAAGTTTAAAATCTTTTTTAATACAATTTATAGACAACAAAAGAGCTGTCGATTAAGATATCAAACTTAAAAATCGGTTGATAATCTTTGCCGTTTATTCAACTTTATATGAGCTTCAAAGTAGTTTATAATAAATGTATCCATATCGAAAAACTATTTTTTTAAACTAAATGTTATAATTTTTATAATCAATATTTATGCGTAGTAGCATGGCTTTTGATTAAGATATCAAACTTTTGAATCGGTCAGTAACTTTGACTTTTATGGACTATCGTCCATCAAAAAATAATTTATTTATCAATTAAATTATTTTTTTTAATTTATAAGCAAAAAACTATTTTTTAAACCAAATGTTATAATTTTCATAATCAATATTTATGCGTAGTAGCATGGCTTTTGATAAGATATCAAACTTTTGAATCGGTCAATAACTTTGACTTTTATGGACTATCGTCCATCAAAAAATAATTTATTTATCAATTAAATTATTTTTTTTTAATTTATAAGCAAAAAAATTAAAATCTTTTTTAATACAATTTATAGACAACAAAAGAGCTGTCGATTAAGATATCAAACTTAAAAATCGGTTGATAATCGGCAAAGATTATCAACCGATTTTTAAGTTTGATATCTTAATCGAATCAATATGAAATTAAAACATTGAACATTTTTTTTTTATATTATAATTCATACCACATGTAATTAAACTAGAAGAAGCCTCTTTTCGGTAGAGTATCTTTGATAAAAAAAAATAAAATTTTTTTTTTTTATAAAGCTTTGTTTACCACTAGATAGTGACTCTTTTTGAGAATAATTTTGAATTTAAAAAAAAAACATTGAACATTTTTTTTTTATATTATAATTAATACCACATGTAATTAAACTAGAAGAAGCCTCTTTTCGGTAGAGTATCTTTGATAAAAAAAAAATAAATTTTTTTTTTTTATAAAGCTTTGTTTACCACTAGATAGTGACTCTTTTTGAGAATAATTTTGAATTTAAAAAAAAAACATTGAACATTTTTTTTTTATATTATAATTAATACCACATGTAATTAAACTAGAAGAAGCCTCTTTTGGTAGAGTATCTTTGATAAAACAAAAATTTAATTTTTTTTTTTTACGATAAAGCTTTGTTTACCAATAGATAGTGACTCTTTTTGAGAATAATTTTGAATTTTTAAAAAAACATTGAACATTTTTTTTTTATATTATAATTCATACCACATGTAACTAAACTAGAAGAAGCCTCTTTTTGGTAGAGTATCTTTGATAAAAAAAAAAATTAATTTTTTTTTTTACGATAAAGCTTTGTTTACCAATAGATAGTGACTCTTTTTGAGAATAATTTTGAATTTTAAAAAAAAACATTGAACATTTTTTTTATATTATAATTATTACCACATGTAATTAAACTAGAAAAAGCCTCTTTTGGTAGAGTATCTTTGATAAAAAAAAAATTTAATTTTTTTTTTTACGATAAAGCTTTGTTTACCAATAGATAGTGACTCTTTTGAGAATAATTTTGAATTTAAAAAAAAACATAAAACATTTTTTTTTTATATTATAATTAATACCACATGTAATTAAACTAGAAGAAGCCTCTTTTCGGTAGAGTATCTTTGATAAAAAAAAATTTAATTTTTTTTTTTTACGATAAAGCTTTGTTTACCAATAGATAGTGATTTTTTTTGAGAATAATTTTGAATTTAAAAAAAAAACATTGAACATTTTTTTTTTATATTATAATTAATACCACATGTAATTACACTAGAAGAAGCCTCTTTTTGGTAAAGTATCTTTGATAAAAAAAAAATATAATTTTTTTTTTACCATAAAGCTTTGTTTACCAATAGATAGTGACTCTTTTTGAGAAAAATTTTGAATTTAAAAAAAAACATTGAACATTTTTTTTTTATATTATAATTCATACCACATGTAATTAAACTAGAAGAAGCCTCTTTTCGGTAGAGTATCTTTGATAAAAAAAAAATTAAATTTTTTTTTTACGATAAAGCTTTGTTCACCCCTAGATAGTGACTCTTTTTGAGAATAATTTTGAATTTAAAAAAAAACATTGAACATTTTTTTTTTATATTATAATTAATACCACATGTAATTAAACTAGAAGAAGCCTCTTTTTGGTAGAGTATCTTTGATAAAACAAAAATTTAATTTTTTTTTTTTACGATAAAGCTTTGTTTACCAATAGATAGTGACTCTTTTTGAGAATAATTTTGAATTTAAAAAAAAAACGTTGAACATTTTTTTTTATATTATAATTAATACCACATGTAACTAAACTAGAAGAAGCCTCTTTTGGTAAAGTATCTTGATAAAAAAAAAAAAATTAATTTTTTTTTTTACGATAAAGCTTTGAATACCAATAGATAGTGACTCTTTTTGAGAATAATTTTGAATTTTAAAAAAAAATTGAACATTTTTTTTTTATATTATAATTAATACCACATGTAATTAAACTAGAAGAAGCCTCTTTTTGGTAGAGTATCTTTGATAAAACAAAAATTTAATTTTTTTTTTTTACGATAAAGCTTTGTTTACCAATAGATAGTGACACTTTTTGAGAATAATTTTGAATTTTAAAAAAAACATTGAACATTTTTTTTTTATATTATAATTAATACCACATGTAACTAAACTAGAAGAAGCCTCTTTTTGGTAGAGCATCTTTGATAAAAAAAAAATTAATTTTTTTTTTTACGATAAAGCTTTGTTTACCAATAGATAGTGACTCTTTTTGAGAATAATTTTGAATTTAAAAAAAAAACATTGAAAATTTTTTTTTATATTATAATTATTACCACATGTAATTAAACTAGAAAAAGCCTCTTTTCGGTAGAGTATCTTTGATAAAAAAAAATTTAATTTTTTTTTTTTTACGATAAAGCTTTGTTTACCAATAGATAGTGACTCTTTAATAATTTGAATTTTAAAAAAAAACATTGAACATTTTTTTTTTATATTATAATTAATACCACATGTAATTAAACTAGAAGAAGCCTCTTTTTGGTAGAGTATCTTTATATGAGCTTCAAAGTAGTTTATAATAAATGTATCCTTACCGAAAAACTATTTTTTTAAACCAAATGTTATAATTTTCATAATCAATATTTATGCGTAGTAGCATGGCTTTTGATTAAGATATCAAACTTTTGAATCGGTCAGTAACTTTGACTTTTATGGACTATCGTCCATCAAAAAATAATTTATTTATCAATTAAATTATTTTTTTTTAATTTATAAGCAAAAAGTTTAAAATCTTTTTTAATACAATTTATAGACAACAAAAAAGCTGTCGATTAAGATATCAAACTTAAAAATCGGTTGATAATCTTTGCCGTTTATTCAACTTTATATGAGCTTCAAAGTAGTTTATAATAAATGTATCCATACCGAAAAACTATTTTTTTAAACCAAATGTTATAATTTTCATAATCAATATTTATGCGTAGTAGCATGGCTTTTGATTAAGATATCAAACTTTTGAATCGGTCAATAACTTTGACTTTTATGGACTATCGTCCATCAAAAAATAATTTATTTATCAATTAAATTATTTTTTTTTAATTTATAAGCAAAAAGTTAAAATCTTTTTAATACAATTTATAGACAACAAAAGAGCTGTCGATTAAGATATCAAACTTAAAATCGGTTGATAATCTTTGCCGTTTATTCAACTTTATATGAGCTTCAAAGTAGTTTATAATAAATGTATCCTTACCGAAAAACTATTTTTTTAAACCAAATGTTATAATTTTCATAATCAATATTTATGCGTAGTAGCATGGCTTTTGATTAAGATATCAAACTTTTGAATCGGTCAATAACTTTGACTTTTATGGACTATCGTCCATCAAAAAATAATTTATTTATCAATTAAATTATTTTTTTTTAATTTATAAGCAAAAAGTTTAAAATCTTTTTTAATACAATTTATAGACAACAAAAGAGCTGTCGATTAAGATATCAAACTTAAAAATCGGTTGATAATCTTTGCCGTTTATTCAACTTTATATGAGCTTCAAAGTAGTTTATAATAAATGTATCCTTACCGAAAAACTATTTTTTTAAACCAAATGTTATCATTTTCATAATTAATATTTATGCGTAGTAGCATGGCTTTTGATTAAGATATCAAAGTTTTGAATCGGTCAGTAACTTTTACTTTTATGGACTATCGTCCATCAAAAAATAATTTATTTATCAATTAATTTATTTTTTTTTAATTTGTAAGCAAAAAGTTTAAAATCTTTTTTAATACAATTTATAGACAACAAAAGAGCTGTCGATTAAGATATCAAACTTAAACATCGGTTGATAATCTTTGCCGTTTATTCAACTTTATATGAGCTTCAAAGTAGTTTATAATAAATGTATCCATATCGAAAAACTATTTTTTTAAACTAAATGTTATAATTTTTATAATCAATATTTATGCGTAGTAGCATGGCTTTTGATTAAGATATCAAACTTTTGAATCGGTCAGTAACTTTGACTTTTATGGACTATCGTCCATCAAAAAATAATTTATTTATCAATTAAATTTTTTTTTTTTAATTTATAAGCAAAAAACTATTTTTTTAAACCAAATGTTATAATTTTCATAATCAATATTTATGCGTAGTAGCATGGCTTTTGATTAAGATATCAAACTTTTGAATCGGTCAATAACTTTGACTTTTATGGACTATCGTCCATCAAAAAATAATTTATTTATCAATTAAATTATTTTTTTTTAATTTATAAGCAAAAAAATTAAAATCTTTTTTAATACAATTTATAGACAACAAAAGAGCTGTCGATTAAGATATCAAACTTAAAAATCGGTTGATAATCTTTGCCGTTTATTACACTTTATATGAGCTTCAAAGTAGTTTATAATAAATGTATCCATACCGAAAAACTATTTTTTTTAACCAAATGTTATAATTTTCATAATTAATATTCATGCGTAGTAGCATGGCTTTTGATTGAGATATCAAACTTTTGAATCGGTCAGTAACTTTTACTTTTATGGACTATCGTCCATCAAAAAATAATTTATTTATCAATTAAATTATTTTTTTTTAATTTATAAGCAAAAAGTTTAAAATCTTTTTTAATACAATTTATAGACAACAAAAGAGCTGTCGATTAAGATATCAAACTTAAAAATCGGTTGATAATCTTTGCCGTTTATTCAACTTTATATGAGCTTCAAAGTAGTTTATAATAAATGTATCCATACCGAAAAGCTATTTTTTTAAACCAAATGTTATAATTTTCATAATCAATATTTATGCGTAGTAGCATGGCTTTTGATTAAGATATCAAACTTTTGAATCGGTCAGTAACTTTGACTTTTATGGACTATCGTCCATCAAAAAATAATTTATTTATCAATTAAATTATTTTTTTTTAATTTATAAGCAAAAAAATTAAAATCTTTTTTAATACAATTTATAGACAACAAAAGAGCTGTCGATTAAGATATCAAACTTAAAAATCGGTTGATAATCTTTGCCGTTTATTCAACTTTATATGAGCTTCAAAGTAGTTTATAATAAATGTATCCATACCGAAAAACTATTTTTTTTAACCAAATGTTATAATTTTCATAATTAATATTCATGCGTAGTAGCATGGCTTTTGATTGAGATATCAAACTTTTGAATGCGGTCAGTAACTTTTACTTTTATGGACTATCGTCCATCAAAAAATAATTTATTTATCAATTAAATTATTTTTTTTAACTATTTTTAATTATATTTTTAATAACTATTTTTTCATATAAAGTTGAATAAACGGCAAAGATTATCAACCGATTTTTAAGTTTGATATCTTAATCGACGCGGCAAAGATTATCAACCGATTTTTAAGTTTGATATCTTAATCGACAGCTCTTTTGTTGTCTATAAATTGTATTAAAAAAGATTATTTTTTTGCTTATAAATTAAAAAAAAATAATTTAATTGATAAATAAATTATTTTTTGATGGACGATAGTCCATAAAAGTCAAAGTTATTGACCGATTCAAAAGTTTGATATCTTAATCAAAAGCCATGCTACTACGCATAAATATTGATTATGAAAATTATAACATTTGGTTTAAAAAAATAGTTTTTTGCTTATAAATTAAAAAAAAATAATTTAATTGATAAATAAATTATTTTTTGATGGACGATAGTCCATAAAAGTCAAAGTTACTGACCGATTCAAAAGTTTGATATCTTAATCAAAAGCCATGCTACTACGCATAAATATTGATTATAAAAATTATAACATTTAGTTTAAAAAAATAGTTTTTCGATATGGATACATTTATTATAAACTACTTTGAAGCTCATATAAAGTTGAATAAACGGCAAAGATTATCAACCGATTTTTAAGTTTGATATCTTAATCGACAGCTCTTTTGTTGTCTATAAATTGTATTAAAAAAGATTTTAAACTTTTTGCTTACAAATTAAAAAAAAATAAATTAATTGATAAATAAATTATTTTTTGATGGACGATAGTCCATAAAAGTCAAAGTTATTGACCGATTCAAAAGTTTGATATCTTAATCAAAAGCCATGCTACTACGCATAAATATTGATTATGAAAATTATAACATTTGGTTAAAAAAATAGTTTTTCGGTATGGATACATTTATTATAAACTACTTTGAAGCTCATATAAAGTTGAATAAACGGCAAAGATTATCAACCGATTTTTAAGTTTGATATCTTAATCGACAGCTCTTTTGTTGTCTATAAATTGTATTAAAAAAGATTTTAAACTTTTTGCTTATAAATTAAAAAAAAATAATTTAATTGATAAATAAATTATTTTTTGATGGACGATAGTCCATAAAAGTAAAAGTTACTGACCGATTCAAAAGTTTGATATCTCAATCAAAAGCCATGCTACTACGCATGAATATTAATTATGAAAATTATAACATTTGGTTTAAAAAAATAGTTTTTCGGTAAGGATACATTTATTATAAACTACTTTGAAGCTCATATAAAGTTGAATAAACGGCAAAGATTATCAACCGATATTTAAGTTTGATATCTTAATCGACAGCTCTTTTGTTGTCTATAAATTGTATTAAAAAAGATTTTAAACTTTTTGCTTATAAATTAAAAAAAAAAAATTTAATTGATAAATAAATTATTTTTTGATGGACGATAGTCCATAAAAGTCAAAGTTAATGACCGATTCAAAAGTTTGATATCTTAATCAAAAGCCATGCTACTACGCATAAATATTGATTATGAAAATTATAACATTTGGTTTAAAAAAATAGTTTTTCGGTATGGATACATTTATTATAAACTACTTTGAAGCTCATATAAAGTTGAATAAACGGCAAAGATTATCAACCGATTTTTAAGTTTGATATCTTAATCGACAGCTCTTTTGTTGTCTATAAATTGTATTAAAAAAGATTTTAATTTTTTTGCTTATAAATTAAAAAAAAATAATTTAATTGATAAATAAATTATTTTTTGATGGACGATAGTCCATAAAAGTCAAAGTTATTGACCGATTCAAAAGTTTGATATCTTAATCAAAAGCCATGCTACTACGCATAAATATTGATTATGAAAATTATAACATTTGGTTTAAAAAAATAGTTTTTCGGTATGGATACATTTATTATAAACTACTTTGAAGCTCATATAAAGTTGAATAAACGGCAAAGATTATCAACCGATTTTGTAATTTGATATCTTAATCGACAGCTCTTTTGTTGTCTATAAATTGTATTAAGAAAGATTTTAAGATTTTTGCTTATAAATTAAAAAAAAATAATTTAATTGATAAATAAATTATTTTTTGATGGACGATAGTCCATAAAAGTAAAAGTTACTGACCGATTCAAAACTTTGATATCTTAATCAAAAGCCATGCTACTACGCATAAATATTGATTATGAAAATTATAACATTTGGTTTAAAAAAATAGTTTTTCGGTAAGGATACATTTATTATAAACTACTTTGAAGCTCATATATCATATAAAGTTGAATAAACGGCAAAGATTATCAACCGATTTTTTAATTTGATATCTTAATCGACAGCTCTTTTGTTGTCTATAAATTGTATTAAAAAAGATTTAATTTTTTTGCTTATAAATTAAAAAAAAATAATTTAATTGATAAATAAATTATTTTTTGATGGACGATAGTCCATAAAAGTCAAAGTTATTGACCGATTCAAAAGTTTGATATCTTAATCAAAAGCCATGCTACTACGCATAAATATTGATTATGAAAATTATAACATTTGGTTTAAAAAAATAGTTTTTTGCTTATAAATTAAAAAAAATAATTTAATTGATAAATAAATTATTTTTTGATGGACGATAGTCCATAAAAGTCAAAGTTACTGACCGATGCAAAAGTTTGATATCTTAATCAAAAGCCATGCTACTACGCATAAATATTGATTATAAAAATTATAACATTTAGTTTAAAAAAATAGTTTTTCGATATGGATACATTTATTATAAACTACTTTGAAGCTCATATAAAGTTGAATAAACGGCAAAGATTATCAACCGATTTTTAAGTTTGATATCTTAATCGACAGCTCTTTTGTTGTCTATAATTGTATTAAAAAAGATTTTAAACTTTTTGCTTACAAATAAAAAAAAAATAAATTAATTGATAAATAAATTATTTTTTGATGGACGATAGTCCATAAAAGTCAAAGTTATTGACCGATTCAAAAGTTTGATATCTTAATCAAAAGCCATGCTACTACGAATAAATATTGATTATGAAAATTATAACATTTGGTTAAAAAAAATAGTTTTTCGGTATGGATACATTTATTATAAACTACTTTGAAGCTCATATAAAGTTGAATAAACGGCAAAGATTATCAACCGATTTTTAAGTTTGATATCTTAATCGACAGCTCTTTTGTTGTCTATAAATTGTATTAAAAAAGATTTTAAACTTTTTGCTTATAAATTAAAAAAAAATAATTTAATTGATAAATAAATTATTTTTTGATGGACGATAGTCCATAAAAGTAAAAGTTACTGACCGATTCAAAAGTTTGATATCTCAATCAAAAGCCATGCTACTACGCATGAATATTAATTATGAAAATTATAACATTTGGTTTAAAAAAATAGTTTTTCGGTAAGGATACATTTATTATAAACTACTTTGAAGCTCATATAAAGTTGAATAAACGGCAAAGATTATCAACCGATATTTAAGTTTGATATCTTAATCGACAGCTCTTTTGTTGTCTATAAATTGTATTAAAAAAGATTTTAAACTTTTTGCTTATAAATTAAAAAAAAAAAATTTAATTGATAAATAAATTATTTTTGATGGACGATAGTCCATAAAAGTCAAAGTTAATGACCGATTCAAAAGTTTGATATCTTAATCAAAAGCCATGCTACTACGCATAAATATTGATTATGAAAATTATAACATTTGGTTTAAAAAAATAGTTTTTCGGTATGGATACATTTATTATAAACTACTTTGAAGCTCATATAAAGTTGAATAAACGGCAAAGATTATCAACCGATTTTTAAGTTGATATCTTAATCGACAGCTCTTTTGTTGTCTATAAATTGTATTAAAAAAGATTTTAAACTTTTTTGCTTATAAATTAAAAAAAAATAATTTAATTGATAAATAAATTATTTTTTGATGGACGATAGTCCATAAAAGTCAAAGTTATTGACCGATTCAAAAGTTTGATATCTTAATCAAAAGCCATGCTACTACGCATAAATATTGATTATGAAAATTATAACATTTGGTTTAAAAAAATAGTTTTTCGGTATGGATACATTTATTATAAACTACTTTGAAGCTCATATAAAGTTGAATAAACGGCAAAGATTATCAACCGATTTTTAAGTTTGATATCTTAATCGACAGCTCTTTTGTTGTCTATAAATTGTATTAAAAAAGATTTTAATTTTTTTGCTTATAAATTAAAAAAAAATAATTTATTGATAAATAAATTATTTTTTGATGGACGATAGTCCATAAAAGTCAAAGTTATTGACCGATTCAAAAGTTTGATATCTTAATCAAAAGCCATGCTACTACGCATAAATATTGATTATGAAAATTATAACATTTGGTTTAAAAAAATAGTTTTTCGGTATGGATACATTTATTATAACTACTTTGAAGCTCATATAAAGTTGAATAAACGGCAAAAGATTATCAACCGATTTTTAAGTTTGATATCTTAATCGACAGCTCTTTTGTTGTCTATAAATTGTATTAAAAAAGATTTTAATTTTTTTGCTTATAAATTAAAAAAAAATAATTTAATTGATAAATAAATTATTTTTTGATGGACGATAGTCCATAAAAGTCAAAGTTATTGACCGATTCAAAAGTTTGATATCTTAATCAAAAGCCATGCTACTACGCATAAATATTGATTATGAAAATTATAACATTTGGTTTAAAAAATAGTTTTTCGGTATGGATACATTTATTATAAACTACTTTGAAGCTCATATAAAGTTGAATAAACGGCAAAGATTATCAACCGATTTTGTAATTTGATATCTTAATCGGCAGCTCTTTTGTTGTCTATAAATTGTATTAAAAAAGATTTTAAGATTTTTGCTTATAAATTAAAAAAAAATAATTTAATTGATAAATAAATTATTTTTTGATGGACGATAGTCCATAAAAGTAAAAGTTACTGACCGATTCAAAACTTTGATATCTTAATCAAAAGCCATGCTACTACGCATAAATATTGATTATGAAAATTATAACATTTGGTTTAAAAAAATAGTTTTTCGGTAAGGATACATTTATTATAAACTACTTTGAAGCTCATATAAAGTTGAATAAACGGCAAAGATTATCAACCGATTTTTTAATTTGATATCTTAATCGACAGCTCTTTTGTTGTCTATAAATTGTATTAAAAAAGATTTTAATTTTTTTGCTTATAAATTAAAAAAAATAATTTAATTGATAAATAAATTATTTTTTGATGGACGATAGTCCATAAAAGTCAAAGTTATTGACCGATTCAAAAGTTTGATATCTTAATCAAAAGCCATGCTACTACGCATAAATATTGATTATGAAAATTATAACATTTGGTTTAAAAAAATAGTTTTTTCGGTATGGATACATTTATTATAAACTACTTTGAAGCTCATATAAAGTTGAATAAACGGCAAAGATTATCAACCGATTTTTAAGTTTGATATCTTAATCGACAGCTCTTTTGTTGTCTATAAATTGTATTAAAAAAGATTTTAAACTTTTTGCTTATAAATTAAAAAAAAAAAAATTTAATTGATAAATAAATTATTTTTTGATGGACGATAGTCCATAAAAGTCAAAGTTACTGACCGACTTCAAAAGTTTGATATCTCAATCAAAAGCCATGCTACTACGCATAAATATTGATTATAAAAATTATAACATTTGGTTTTAAAAAATAATTTTTCGGTATGGATACATTTATTATAAACTACCTTTGAAGCTCATATAAAGTTGAATACACGGCCAAGATTATCAACCGATTTTTAAGTTTGATATCTTAATCGACAGCTCTTTTGTTGTCTATAAATTGTATTAAAAAAGATTTTAAGATTTTTGCTTATAAATTAAAAAAAAAAAATTTAATTGATAATAAATTATTTTTTGATGGACGATAGTCCATAAAAGTAAAAGTTACTGACCGATTCAAAAACTTTGATATCTAATCAAAAGCCATGCTACTCACGCATAAATATTGATTATGAAAATTATAACATTTGGTTTAAAAAAAATAGTTTTCGGTAAGGATACATTTATTATAAACTACTTTGAAGCTCATATAAAGATACTCTACCAAAAGAGGCTTCTTCTAGTTTAATTACATGTGGTATTAATTATAATATAAAAAAAAAATGTTCAATGTTTTTTTTTTAAATTCAAAATTATTCTCAAAAAGAGTCACTATCTATTGGTAAACAAAGCTTTATCGTAAAAAAAAAAATTAAATTTTTTTTTTATCAAAGATACTCTACCGAAAAGAGGCTTTTTCTAGTTTAATTACATGTGGTAATAATTATAATATAAAAACAAAATGTTCAAATGTTTTTTTTTTAAATTCAAAATTATTCTCAAAAAGAGTCACTATCTATTGGTAAACAAAGCTTTATCGTAAAAAAAAAAAATTAATTTTTTTTTATCAAAGATGCTCTCTACCAAAAAGAGGCTTCTTCTAGTTTAGTTACATGTGGTATTAATTATAATATAAAAAAAAAAATGTTCAATGTTTTTTTTTGTAAAATTCAAAATTATTCTCAAAAAGTGTCACTATCTATTGGTAAACAAAGCTTTATCGTAAAAAAAAAAATTAAATTTTTGTTTTACTCAAAGATACTCTACCAAAAAGAGGCTTCTTCTAGTTTAATTACATGTGGTATTAATTATAATATAAAAAAAAAATGTTCAATTTTTTTTTTAAAATTCAAAATTATTCTCAAAAAGAGTCACTATCTATTGGTATTCAAAGCTTTATCGTAAAAAAAAAAATTAATTTTTTTTTTTTATCAAAGATACTCTACCCAAAAAGAGGCTTCTTCTAGTTTAGTTACATGTGGTATTAATTATAATATAAAAAAAAAATGTTCAACGTTTTTTTTTAAAATTCAAAATTATTCTCAAAAAGAGTCACTATCTATTGGTAAACAAACCTTTATCGTAAAAAAAAAAAATTAAATTTTTGTTTTATCAAAGATACTCTACCAAAAAGAGGCTTCTTCTAGTTTAATTACATGTGGTATTAATTATAATATAAAAAAAAAATGTTCAATGTTTTTTTTTTAAATTCAAAATTATTCTCAAAAAGAGTCACTATCTAGTGGTGAACAAAGCTTTATCGTAAAAAAAAAAATTTAATTTTTTTTTTATCAAAGATACTCTACCGAAAAGAGGCTTCTTCTAGTTTAATTACATGTGGTATGAATTATAATATAAAAAAAAAATGTTCAATGTTTTTTTTTTAAATTCAAAATTTTTCTCAAAAAGAGTCACTATCTATTGGTAAACAAAGCTTTATGGTAAAAAAAAAAATTATATTTTTTTTTTATCAAAGATACTTTACCAAAAAGAGGCTTCTTCTAGTGTAATTACATGTGGTATTAATTATAATATAAAAAAAAAATGTTCAATGTTTTTTTTTTAAATTCAAAATTATTCTCAAAAAAAATCACTATCTATTGGTAAACAAAGCTTTATCGTAAAAAAAAAAAATTAAATTTTTTTTTTATCAAAGATACTCTACCGAAAAGAGGCTTCTTCTAGTTTAATTACATGTGGTATTAATTATAATATAAAAAAAAAATGTTTTATGTTTTTTTTTAAATTCAAAATTATTCTCAAAAAGAGTCACTATCTATTGGTAAACAAAGCTTTATCGTAAAAAAAAAAATTAATTTTTTTTTTATCAAAGATACTCTACCAAAAAGAGGCTTCTTCTAGTTTAGTTACATGTGGTATTAATTATAATATAAAAAAAAAAATGTTCAATGTTTTTTTAAAAATTCAAAATTATTCTCAAAAAGAGTCACTATCTATTGGTAAACAAAGCTTTATCGTAAAAAAAAAAAATTAAATTTTTGTTTTATCAAAGATACTCTACCAAAAAGAGGCTTCTTCTAGTTTAATTACATGTGGTATTAATTATAATATAAAAAAAAAATGTTCAATGTTTTTTTTTTAAATTCAAAATTATTCTCAAAAAGAGTCACTATCTAGTGGTAAACAAAGCTTTATAAAAAAAAAAAATTTAATTTTTTTTTTATCAAAGATACTCTACCGAAAAGAGGCTTCTTCTAGTTTAATTACATGTGGTATGAATTATAATATAAAAAAAAAATGTTCAATGTTTTTTTTTTAAATTCAAAATTATTCTC
>CAUVYK010000492.1:0-72103 GCA_963556175.1 Tipula confusa
AAAACTAATGTTTAACAGTATATGATTAACTTAAATTTATATTAAAATTAATTATAAAATAATATATGTAATAATGATAAAATAAATATATAAATTAGTTATAACAAATATATGTAAACCAACTAAACTTTAATCAATGCTAAAAATGCATTGTATAACAGCAGCTTGTTATAAGCACTAAACATCACTTCCAATAATATTTTTTCCTATCGTCTTTTCGAACCCTTTTACGTTTTTTAACAACAAGTTTTAAAGTGTTATTAAAGAAATCAACATTTTGAGTGTGAACCCCACTCACAGTCATACAAACTTGAATTTATAGATGACAAATCGAATGTATATAATCCGAATCATTATCCAAACAGCTATAAGCCCTCCAATCGTCACTATGAATCGTCGTACTTGCAATAACATGGTCTTTAATAATCGTAATTAAGGTAGCTGCACTACGGTTCGGCACCATTTCACAGTAAACCTTGGAAGGTTTGCTGGAAACATCTACAATACGAAAAACTTAATCTTGTTCACCAGATCTTTCCTTGGGGTTTTTACAGTCAAACTTCATCATCGCTTCGTCGATATGACATATTCGTAATGGTCCTCCTAACTTCCCGGTATTGTTTCGGTATTATATATCGATGTTAAAAATAAGTTTTTCGATGATACAATGTATTGTTTTTGTGCTTAAATCTAACAGATTAACCATTTGGCACTGTTGTGAGTCTGCTAACCAGTAATAATTAATTTTAAAAATTGTTTTGATTGATGATTTAATATGCGAAAAAAATGAGTTGGTACGAATTGAAAAGGTGCATCGAATTTTTTTGCCATTAAAATTGCAACACTTCCAGATATACCCATCTGTGGAGTCAGTGGATTTTTTCAAGGATAAAGATTGTTAACAGGCAGGGCAGCCCTCTTCACGCGAATTAGATTTTTATTTAAAGGCCAGTGTAATGTTTCTTCTTGTGTATATAAGCTTATTAAGTCAATATATCTTCCAAAATTAGTCATGGAGTCGTTTTTATTTAATTGCAATATTATTAAAAAAATAAAACTAAAAATTTCCAATCAGGGTTCGAACTATATAAAATCATACGTAGTTTATCCTAGGCGACTGTCCCGTATACGTACAGGTTCGAACCACGCTTTTATTTTATAAAAAATATTTATTAAATAAGATTATTCAAATTTATTTATATAATATGAACCACAGAAAATTGGTAGAGATTACACCAAATTATTGTTTGGCTGTCTCTTGGCTGATGGAAATACGTTTTATACGATCATCAATGCCGTGTTCGTCGTGCAATGGAAATATTATGAAAGTTGTAGGAAATGTAAATATAAAGCGTTGGAGATGCACGTTATACAATGCCAGTGCTTCCATTTTTAAAAGAACAATATTTGAAAATTGCAAGAAAGATAATATTTAGATGTTGGATTTGATATATTTTTGGAGTATTGACTTAACTCAAACCAAAGCCTCTCACGAAGTGAACTCCAAGAGTAGAAATACCTTATTTACATGGTATAAAAAATTAAGTTTACGGACATTCTTGTTATGGAAAGTATCAAGAATTCAAAAATTGGAGGACCGGGATATATCATTGAAGTTGATGAATTTGAAGATTAGCAAACGAAAATATAACGTTGGGAGACTAGTAAGATTTCTTTGGGTAATTGGAGGGGTGGATTTAATGAGTGGAGACGATTTTTTTGTTGAAGTATTATTTAGAAATGCGGAAACTATAAGAACCGTTTTAAAGGATAATATTAAAAAGGGATCCGTTATTGTCACCGACTGCTGGGCAAGCTATGTTAGTTTAGAAGATATTGGATTCCTTCATTTAACAGTCAATCATTCCGAAAACTTTATTGATCCTTTGACAGGAGCGAATACCCAAGCCATTGAAAATAGATGGGATATTTACAAACGAAAAATGAGGGCACGCTTTATAACAATTAAATGCGATCTAGGTTTAATGTTTTCCGAATTTATCTTTAAATTTAAATTAAAGAAAATGCTTTTATGAAACTAATGGAAAATTTAAATAAATTTGAATAACCTTATTTAATAAATATTTTTTTATAAAATAAAAGCGTGGTTCGAACCTGTACGTATACGGGACAGTCACCTTATCCTATACTATAGGGTAAACTATGTATGATCAGAAACAAGTGTTGTATTCCATTTGTAAACCTATAGGCTGAAAACAGGGGTTCTAACTAGCTACAATCTTTAAGGAAAAAAATACTTTGTAAGATTTAAATAGAAAACAAGAAAGTGTAACAAAAGGTTAGAGATCCTCGTTTATTAATTATTGTTCCAGAGTTGTTCGGATTGAAAGAGTTCGCCTTTTTTGTCAATACGCTTCCTTATATAAAATTTTATATTTTAATATCGGCCAAAGAGTGATTTGTGATGCATTTTTGACTATAAAAAGTAAATAAAAAAAATACAATTTATTTTTGGAAAATAATAAAAAGGATAAAAAAATCTGCGAGAAATTAAGAAAAAGCAATAAAAGATAAAAATAGTCTGTATACTGAACAAACAATCGATGGGAATATTTATTTTGGTAATAACGTAATACTGGGTGGTCTGAATTTATAAAATTATATTTATTAAAAAAAAAAACATATTTTAAACAAAAATAATCCGATAATGTTAAGAAAGAAATTTAACGACAATATTTCTAACGCAGAAAATGCCTATAATTTTGCAAAATCACATCGGATAATACATTCGAATCTTCCCGTGTGCACACTCTATCATAAACAGATGTTTATAGAAAGAGGAAAAATAATGATGGAATAAATGGTATATTTCGTTGCAAAAAAACCTTGTAGAGCGAGTAAACCACTGACTTATGGAAGTATTTTTCATGATAGTAAGTTAAATTTTGATAACTGTATAGAAATATTATATTTTTATTGCGAAAACAAAAGCATATCTCAAGCAGCAAATGAACTAGGAATTAATAAAAATTGTTGGTGTTTGGTTTAAAAAATTTTATTTTATAATGGATCTACATACAACGAATAATTTAAATTATGAAAATTTGCAAAGTAATACTTTTGAAGTTATGAGGCACATTTATATATTAATCGAAGGAATATAGATAGCAGATTAAGAGGAGAGCATTTTTGGGTTGTCGGCATTTTCGGCTCTGCTGTCGGTGGCTGGTAGTTTTTTCAATTGTATACCCTCCTACAAATTAATAATAAAACAATAAAAATCAAAAAATACCAATATGTAAATATTAAAGAACAGTTTTAATAGTTCTAAAAAAGCGATTCTGTAATTTTCCGTTAATTTAACTCGTGTATATTTAAGTCTTCATTTAAACTCGTCGATATATGCAGAGATGCTACTTTTTTGAATCCCCTTTCTTGTTGTTATATTATTCTTTAAATTCGATCATACATTTTCTATTAAATTTGTGGTATAACCTTCAGTGTTTTTAAATTCTTCAGAATGCTTGACAATGAAATGCTTTCCATTTATGCTCGCAACAGCCACAGGATAAGATTTGTGACCATCAGTTTTTATTAAGCTTTCCTTCATAATATTTCGTTTAAAGAACAAAGTAAGAGTTTCGATTTTCCTATTTGGCACAATCTCTAGTGCCATTCTATAAGTTCCTTCTTCTACTGCATACACTAACAATGTGGCACCTTTTATATAATCCTTCATTGTGGATGGATTTCTAATCAACTTTCCTTTGATGTGTATGGTTTCATCAACTTGTATCGAAGTGTTATTTTGGCTTAGGATAACCCTTTCAGTGTTCTTCCATTTTTCAATTAAATACGGAATTTTTCTTTTATTACGATCTATTGTAGATGCAGATGTTTGTACATTATTATAAATATTATAAGTATGGTTTTTTTCTACCCATAAATATATCACGTATAAATATTCGTTAATTGGAATGCTTGGTGCTTTAAATTCTGTATATTCAAACACCCTTTGTGTTTTGTTGCATAAAATATTGTTACAGCGATATCGATAATAATTTATACACGAAGAATCCTTTACGAGTCGCTTTTCTCCTCCACAAACACACATTATAAAATTCTTTATAAAATTGTTATGCGTTAAGAATTGTATTGTTGTGTCTAAGTCTTTAAAAATATCAGATCTATTATTTGTAGGTTCGTTCTCCGAATTAAAATTTTTCATGTGGTATTTTTTTTACGGTTTAATGTCCGTGGTTGGTATTTTGTTTTTTTTTTACTTTTTTTAAAAAACCTAAAATACCAGCCACAGACATGAGAGCCGCATTTTCAATAGAAGAACCAAGCGCATCTTTTTATTCTTAACCCAAAGGAGATCAGGTGAAATTTTGACTGGTTTTATTGAACAAATGGTTCCTATTGACGAAACAACAACTTCGGATTCTTGACGGGGATATAACATGTTAAGTTCAAGAAGGTTTAACCATTTAAAGATATATCATAGTGCTATTTTGTAGATCCAGAAAATATAGAAATACATACTAACAACATTGAAAGAACATGGCATTCTTTAAGAAAATCAATCCCAATCAACATAACGCAAGAAACTGCAATTTTAAAACTTAAAAAATTTGTTATTTGTTTATAATATTCATTTTAAAAAACAACCGAAAAATTTAATTATGGTTTTACGTACAGCATTGCATTAAAGAAATGACATGTATGCGTTTTATTTAATTTTTTTTTAAATTATGTTTTTTTTAATTAATTTAATTTTTAAATTCAGTCCACCTAGTATTACGTTATTACCTTTATTCTTATTCAGTATTATCAATAAATGTGGTGTAACAAAATAAAGTTTATGCTTATAAAATTCAAAAACCTTAATTTATTTTATCAAGTTTTTTCAAGACTAAGGAAGAACTTAAAAGAGTTTGCAATTTTATTTTTTTTACCAACAAAGATTTGATATTGGATGTTCTAAACGTAATCAATTAACAAAAATATACTTTATTGAAAAAATAAAAGTTGGAAATGGTAAAAATGTAGACACACCAAAATTCGTTAAAATGCACGTTGTTTATGCGTCGATTGACACTCATATACACCATATTAAATTTATTTTATTTTGGAGCGAAGAATTTTTTTGCAAGATCATAGAAAAATGCTAAAAATTGATAGAGAAAATAGGGTCAAAAGATATTTTATTGACCCCTTTTGAATGACTTTTAATTTTTTTTTAGCCCTTGTTTTTTAATGGTAAATAAAAGAAGAATTTGAAAATAATCAAACTACGATAAAAAGATACAACATAAGAAAATTGGAAAATAAGAAGCGATCCAATTTAATCGAAAAGATCATAAAAAAAATATAAAGAACGATAAAGAATATAAGGAACAATAAAGAATTTAAAAAGAACAAACCAACTAGGATAATGATGATAATGATGAAAGAAAATAACTTTCTATATAGAGTTTTCGTTAAAAATTTCTTATGAAAGTAATAATTTAATAAATTCTTTAAATTGTTCTTGTTCGTTTTCTCTTAAAAACATAAATAAATTAATAAATGAAATTATTAAAATTTTCGTTCTGCATCTTTTTGGTATAAAAACTTTTAAAGCTAACCAGTTTCCTTCAATTGTATTGGTATGACCCACATTTTCCCTGTTTACAAAAGATAATGAATGGTTTACAACCAAATATTCGGATATTAATAAGGTTGCATTATTATAACCTCGCCAGCCATCCGATATTGATATACTATCAGGATGAATATTTTTTCTTATAAAATTATGAATATTAATTATATTTCTTTTTTCTATAATTTCAAACACAATTCTTCTCTGGGATGTTCTTTTGACAGCCCCGATGACCCAAACACCTTCGACGCTATGGCCTCTGTTT
Organism: Tipula confusa; assembly: GCA_963556175.1. Classification (NCBI taxonomy): domain Eukaryota; kingdom Metazoa; phylum Arthropoda; class Insecta; order Diptera; family Tipulidae; genus Tipula; species Tipula confusa. Next base: position 5,871 of record CAUVYK010000492.1, read on the forward strand.
TATTTGCGTTTCCTGAACTTACTTTCGTTAATTTCAACAATAATATTAGGTCCTCCTATTCTAGTATCACTTAAATCCTTCCAACCTTGTATCATTTTATTAATTTCAAGTTTAATCTTTCTTATTGTTTTTACAGCAGAACCTATTAAAAGCGACGTTTGAGATGTTGTCAACCCCAAACACCAATAATAACATATTAACAATACATCATATGCTCTAGAATGAGTGCATTTAAATAAAGGTTTGTTAATGAAGAAGTCGGTTTTCCTGCATCGTTTTGTTGAACATCTCACAATGTTCGAACAGTTTTGTCTTAATCTATTGCTCCTAAGCAATATTTACATGTTTTTGAGGAATAAAGTTTATTTAATGCATCATCTATAATGCTTTTAGCTGAATCAAAATTTTTTTTTGTACCATTAAAAAACAAGGGTAGAAAAAATAAATAAAAGTCGTTCAAAAGGAGTCAATATGTTAACATTGATCCGAAAATAGTAAGTATAATACTTCAAATGAGGAATAACCTAGTCATTATTTATTATAAAAGAACATCTAATGGGTTGAAGTCCACTTAATGCCCCACCGGGTTCGAATCCTAGTACTATCTCATTTAGTTGGTTAGGTTAATTAATTATATTTAAATATAAGGCTGGTTAGGGTAGGATAATACCGGGATTCGACACCGGTGGATCATTAAGTGGACTTAGTCCCATCTAATGTAATGGATCAACCATTAATGAATAAAAATTATAACATGGCGTCAACTGCAAAAAGTTGGGAAACAAGTGGATTCCGTAACCAAGTGTTTAAGAAGCTTCTAAAGAGGCAAAAATGATTGATTATAAGAGAAAAGCCCCAGATAGAGAAAAAGAAGAGGGAGACTATCCAGGAATAAAGATATGGGAAGAGGCGAGTGACGAACTTAGAGAATATATTATGGGGCAGGATCTAGGATTAATCCATGGCATGAGATAATTGGGATCTTGGATGAAGAGGTAAAGAGATGTGAACTGGAGGAATACAAGAAGGAAGAAGAAAAGAGAAAGAGACGGAAAGAGACAGGAAAGGTAGAGAGGGTGATAAGGCAAGAATCAGAAGAAAAACAGAAGAAACAAGGATGAGAGAGATGAATCAAATTGATTGGATGACAAAAATGAAAGAAGAATTGATGGAAAAAATGGAAGAAGTAAGAAAGGTTGATGAATTAAAAATTATAGACAAGATACAATCAGTGCTAAAAGAGGAAAGTGATGCCGAAAAGGCTCGAAAAGAAGAGGCGAGAAAGATGGTCGAACAAGCAATGGAAGAAAAAGAGCGTATGAGAACACCAGTGAAAAGAAGATAGAACAGTCCAGGCTACAGTGGTGTCACGTGTTACAGTTGTGGGGGCAGAGGACATATTGCTAGAATTTGTGTCAAGAGAAAAGATGATTTAAATAAAAATTTAAACTTATCAAGTAGTAATAGAAATAATAACAACAGCGATGGTGATAATGATGGTTGTTATTCACAAGAGATAAAAAGAGTAAAAACTACTACTACGATGGGCGAGATAGAAAAGGAATATGCGGAATTTTAGGAAATACAGAGAGGGAAATTAAATATTATGTCGGAGAGAAATGCATGATTAAGACAAAAAGAGGGGAGAAAGTCACGAAATAGGCAGATGATAGCTCATGGTCTAAAGGAGAGAACGCAGGCATATATTTCCGAGTTGGAAAGAAAAAAAATAATTAGGATATCGTCGCCAGACTGAGGAAACCCGATTAGGGCGATAGAAAAACCTAATAAAGAGGTAAGATTAGTCAGCAATTTGATGGCATTGAATGATCTAGGGGAGAAAGTCCGTATGATTTGCCAAACATCAGAAACGTTGTAAGAGCAATCACAGGGTCAGGGTGGTTTACTGTGATAGATTTGAAAGAAGGATTTTATCATATAGATATAGAAGAGAAAGACAAACACAAACACAAAAATGCGTTGTAATTTGATGGGAAAGTATATGAGTGGACGATATGGTAATGGGATTCAAAAATTCTCCACAGATCCTACAGAGAGTAATGAACAGAATATTAGAGGGTTTAAGAGGAAGAGGTGTAGAGGTTTATATGAATGATAGAGTGATACATGCAAAAGACGTGAAAGAACATGATAAGTTATTTAAGCAGGTGCTGAAGGATTCAGGAAGAATTAGGTGAGAATAAATGTAAAGAATATGCAATAAAGAGCAAAAGAAGTAAAATTATTAGGTGTTATGGTAAACGGAGAATGCCAAAAGCCTTTAGAAATAAAAAGAAATGAAGCATTAGAATATTTGAGACCAAAAAACGTGAAGGACGTAAGTATATTTTTTGGCCTAACAGGATGGTTTCGAGATTTTATTAAAGAGTATTCAAGATTGACGGAGAATTTAACAGTGAGTCTTAAAAAAGATAAGAAATGGGAATGGTACGAAGAAATGGAACAGGATTTTACCGAGGTGAAAGAGGCATTGAAAAATGCAAAAGAATTAAAGCTCCCGACGTATAGTAAAGTGTTTAGATGCAGAACGGATGCGAGTAACACAGGAATATCGGCGGTTCTATTGCAAGAAGCTAGAGAAAGAAGATGGGAACCAATACAGTGGGCATCTAAGAAATCAACACCGACAGAGAGAAGATATGGAATATCAGAAAAGGAGATGTTTGAGGTATTCTGGGCAGTGAAGAAGTTTGAATATGAATTACGTGGAAGAAAATTTCATTTAATTACAGACGACAAGGCATTGGAGGAGATTAGAAAAAAGCCATTTTTTAATAACAAAAGGATAAACAGATGGATTGAGAAATTACAAGAATTTAATTTTACTGTGGAGTATGTGATGGGTGCACTAATGACAAATGCAGATGCATTGAGTAGACAATACGCTGACAAGCCAACAGAAATAGAAAAGACTAGAGAAGAGAAATTAAAGGAAGAAAAAAGAAATAGAATAAAATAATCGAAATGGGCAAAACACATCGAGAAAAGTGAGGACGGAAGGAAATACTGGAAATTCAAGACAGGAACGAAAATAGAAATACCTATGATAGAGGAAGGAAGGGAACTAGTAATAAGGAAACACGAAGAGTTAGAACATAGAGGACGCGAGGCAGTATATTATGGAATGAAGGATAAATGGTATTGGCCAGGAATGAAAGAGACATTTAAGAATGTGGTAAAGTAATGTGAAATCTGTGGAATTAATAACCGAAAGAAACTGGGAGGAACTGAATTTGTAACTATGAGTAGAAAACTTGAAAAAGTAGCATTGGATATGATTGATGTTCGAGAAGAAGGGAAATATGTATTAAAAGCAATAGATTATTTTACAAAAGCTGTATGGGCTAAAGTGTTAGAATCAAGGGCAACAAAGGTGTGATAGAACCACTCATTGATGAGGTAACAGACAAGGAAAAGAAGCCAGAAGAATTAATAATAGACAATGGAAAAGAGTTGCATACGGCATTTGAGAGATGGTGTTTCAATAAAGAAATTAAACATAGAAAGGTAGGTGTGGAATCACACAGAAGCAACGGAAGAATAGAAAGGGTGATTGGAAATATCAGAGAAGGTTTAGTAAAAAGAAAAGAAGGGACATTGAAAGAAAAGATGCTGATGATAGTAAAAGCGTATGGCAATACACCGCATAATGGGGTTGGATGTACACCAACAGAATCATGGAACGACGAGAAAGATGAAGTAATGCGAGAAAATAGCAAAGAAGGTAAATATGCGAGAAAAATGAAAAAAGGACACAGGGATAAGTTTGAGAAAGGACAGGAAATGAAAATAGCAAAGAGAGAAAATTTAAATGCAGGAGCAAAACTAGTTCGAGGAAGATACGTAGGAAAAGGAAAGATAATTGAGAAATGTGCTGGAGATACATATTTAGTAAAGGATGCAGGTGAAAGATTACATAAGAAAGACATTATGATTTAAAAGGAATTGTGGCAGTGAGGAATTAGGAGAAAAATTTATGTTGAGTAGGTTTGGAAATTGTTGTATGTTTTTGAGATTGTTTTTTTTGTTTTGTTATTTTTCCCTAAAGTAGATCCGGGAAATGATGAGACTAAGAGTCTTGAGCGGGGGATGTAAAGGATCAACCCTCAATGAATAAAGATCATAACATCTAATATTGATAAAATTTTAGAAATAAACAAATCAAATTGATCAAAAGGAAATATCCTCGGGGACAACATGTTTAAGGTGTATTTGGTTTTGTAAAAATAATGCCGAAAAGAAAAGATGTTTTGGTTGGTCCCCCGTTTACACCCCCCGAGTTCAATTCTCGATTTTGATTTTTTGAAGAGTAAAACAATTTTAAAATAATAACTCATGTTGACACACCGAGAACTCGTTAATCTAACAAAAAGTGACAATTCCACAATAGAATGGTTACTAGAAAATAATTACATTTTGAATTCTATGGTATGCATTCAATGTATTATACCTATGCGAGTCGTTAATATTCCAGGCAAACAGAAATTTCGTTGCAAACAGTGTAGAACAGAAAAATCTTTTTTTAGTTACGGGCTTTTTTACAACACCAATTTACAAATAGCCATAGCAATCGACGTCGTTTATTTTTGGCGCTTTGATTTAATGAAACGTGATATTCAAAATCAAATTAATACCAAAAGCAAACAAACTGTAGGTAATTGGTTCAAAAAAATTCAACTTTTAGCCTATTCAATAATGAAACGTGAAACAGGACGAAAAATAGGCGGCCCCGGAATAATTGTTCAAATCGATGAATGTTTATTTTCAAAACGAAAATACAACGTTGGTAGACTAATTAGAAAAATTTGGATTGTAGGAGGTGTAGCAATTGGAAATGGAGAAGTTTTTTTTGTTGAAACTTTTTTTAGGTCTGCTAGTGCAATAGAACAGATTATTTTGGATAACGTAGAAATTGGATCTATAATTTATACAGATGGTTGGTTGGGATATTCCAATTTGGGTAATTTAGGATACACGCATTTTACTGTTAACCATAGTACAAATTTTGTCGATCCAACTACCGGCGTTAATACACAGAGAATTGAAGCAAATTGGTCTGTAACAAAAAGATGGCTTCGAAAAAAAGGTATTTGTAACAGATGTGATTTATTATATTATTTTGCTGAGTTTGCTTTTAAGAATATTTTTAAAGAAAATACATTTGAAAAAATAATGTCAGAGGCTAAAAATTATGAGGATTTTGTGAATAATTAGTTAAACTTTATTCTATTTATTATTTTAAAATTGTTTTACTCTTAAAAAAATCAAAATCGAGAATTGAACTCGGGGGTGTAAACGGGGGACCAACCGATGTTTTAATAAGAATGAATAAAATAAAGGGAATAACATTATTAAACAAAACGAGAAAATATATTCATCTAAAATCAACCAAAATCATTAATAAATTGAAGGCTCAAAGATGAACCGATCAACATTTGAATTCTAATTATACAGTTAAAAATAGTGTTGAATTTGAAAGTAAAATCGATGAACTTCATATAAATTGATTTAAAGGAAACTGATTATCAATATAAATGTAGGTTGAATTACACAATAGAGGAATTTATTAATATCTATTTAATTAGATATATGATAAAAAGAAATGAATATCTGATTTGTTATTTACTGAAATATTTATTTTGATACATTTTATTTTTTTTCCTTTTATTTTTTATTTTACAAAAACAAGGGCATTTTTTTTATTTAATTTTTATAGCCGAAAAGGCATCTTTAACGATACCATCTTATCTCTTATAATATTCATATTTTAATCAATTTAAAAAGATCTTCGGATTCGAAGACATTCTGTTTTAAAAATATTAAAAAAAGCTTGAATACGATCTTATGAAAAGAAAAAGAATAACTATTTTTATTAACTTGCTAACATTTGCCGTGGTTTCGTTTTGTTGATGCATAGGAAAAGTGGGATGGACAATCTTATAAATAAAGCTGCGGGTATTGAAGATTTGGGAATAAAGGATTTTGAAATCTTTGTACAGATAGCAGGCACCCGATTGTCATTTAATAATCTTACAGATCAGTTGGATCAAAAGGTCGAAATGGATTGTTTTATTAATGAAATGAACAATATCAAACCGACGTTCATAATCCATTCTGGTAATATTTCACGGAATGTTGTTGATTTAGAAAATGATCTTCGTGTTCCTGATACAAGAGCCCTTAATGAATGGAAGAAAATAACTAAGAAGTTGGAAAGCGTCGTCATAAACATAAGAGATAAAAACGACCTAATACCATTAGAACATTTGACCAACAATGACGTCGTAAAGGATATATTTAGTAAAAGGAACAACCATTTTGAAATAATTGAATCGCTTGGAAAGAAATGTATGCTTGTATTTCTTGACGAAACGGATGGAATCTCATCGAACAAGGAAGGTTGTTATAAATGTTTACAGGATAACATTCACTTTTCAGATGAAGTCAGAAATGAACAATACTTAAATAATGTAGATCGAACTGCGGTGTTCTGTAATTACACCTCAAATCAACTCAGAAAAAAACATTTAGATTTTCCTATTAACTTTTTATTTTGTGGCAATTGTGATAGGATAGAAAATCGGGAAGATAAAATTGAGAAAGCCCCACTTAAAATGTTTGAATCAAACAAAACCTACAGAATATTTTCATTTTATGATGGCTTGTTGCATTTTACTGAAGATATCGGGGATGGTGCCCCAAAGATAATAATATTAAACTCTAAAATATTAAGTGGTCTTTTGAGAGTTCTGGTTTTTCAAGGAAGTGTAAAGAAAGTTCTAGTGGAGGATAAAGAAGTTGAGATAGTATATAAAAAGGATAACGAGATCAGGTTCATGGTAAAAGAGGAAACAGATAAGATCGTGTTTGTGCTTGAGAATCGACTGAACGGTGAATTTGACACACTTATTAAGTTAGAAAGAAAGAATAAAATTTGAAGTTAGGTTTTTGTTTTTTAATACAACTTTGATTTTTTTCCTCTTTTTAAACATTACGAGGTTGTATACCAACATTATTGCAAGGATTGCATTTTTTAAGCTTAACAATGGATCGAATCTTAATGTTTTACACAATCTCAAAGAATGATTCGGAATGTGTTTATTAAAAAATGTATCGTGATCAATATTTGAATAAAATTGATGTTTTTCTATCAGTTCTATTTTATAACTATGATTTATTCGTCTCTTTTAATAAAAAAATGGGTGGTGTGCTGTATTTGATTCTGCCATATTTAATTTATTAATTATATGTAAAGCTGATTGTAATTTATTAAAGACCAAATAATAATCCAATCTCCTAGACATTACACGTAGCTCTCTATAAATGGCAGTATTTTCAAGATAGTTACATTAACGTTGCATATTATTAAACAGTAATATTCCTTGTAATCGGAAATGAATTTTGTGCATATAAAATACGAATCTTATTAGAATACCTATCTATGAAATGCTTGTTTGTATATAAGACGTCCCGTCCTCTTATACAAAACCGTTGATATTCCATATGTGTTTTTGGGCTGCGTAGATGTCTATTATTCTTTATATTTATTGGTTGAATGTATAACGCTTGTTATAAATCAATGTGTTTTCAAGCCTCAAGTCAATACATTAAATGTAAAAACGAATAAATGCATAATACGGACATATTTTACAGTATCATAACAATCCGACATGCCCCTATAATAATAACACTATTTTTGTTTTTTTTTTACGGCGCATTTACAACGCGAAATGTTCTGTCTGTTTAGAGAGAAGATAAAACCGAAGAGATGTTGTTATTTTTCATAAACATCACGAGCGCAATATAAAAACGGTTTGTATGTTACTTTACCACCCCCAAGGTTCAACTACCGCTTTTTTCAAATATTTAAAAAAAATATAATAACAATATAATATCATTAATCAAAGCATTTAATTAAAGTTTAAAAAAAGGAGTTTTTGTTCAAATCAAAAGATGGTGTCAAAATCTTTAATGTTTTTCATAATTTCTTCAAAAACACACTTTACGTATTTTCTTTTAAAACAAAACTCAGCAAAGTATAAAAACAATTCTGGACTGTTTGTAATACTTCTGTTTCTTAGCCATTGTTTCATAACGGACCAATTTCCTTCAATGGTTTGGGTATTAAATTATGTAACTGGGTCAGTAAAATTAGTCGAATGATTTACGGTATAATGAACATATCCAAACGTGTTTAGTCCACTATACCCTGCCCAACAATCAGTTACTATCGTTGTTCCTAATTCAACATTATTTAATACAATGGTTTTTAAGGTTTCTGCGTTCCGGAAGAATGTTTCAACGAAGAAAACATTACTGGGATCTGGTATTTTTTTTTCCCCTATAGGGGAAAAAAAAATACCTCTTTTAAAATTAAAAAAAATAGAAATAACAAATAAACCTTAATTAAAAATATTTTAATGAAATTTGAAGAAATAAACAGAAGATATTTACAAGACACGGATATAACAATTGAATTTTTTCGTGTAAAGGGAATGTTAAAGCGAGTACTTTATTGTGAGGGATGTAACAACATACTACATGAAGTAAAATACAAGCGAAACATTGACGGAAAGGCATTTAGATGCTACAAATCTTACTGTGAATTAAAAATGAAATACATTTCCATACGTAAAAATTCATTTTTCGAAGAATTTTCTGCTGAACTGTCAGTTATTTTTAAACTTTCATATTTTTGGTTTGTGAATCAATCAATTAGCCAAACTATCGGTGAATAATTATTTCTAAGACTACAATTTTAAAAATACACAACTTACTGAAAGAAAAAGTAAAAGTTTATTTTATCGAAAATCCAATTCGATTAGGAGGCAATGGCGTTGTATGCCAAGTTGATGAGTCCATGTTTCGATACAAACAAAAGTATCATGTTGGAAGATTACCCCAAGCAAAAAGGTGGGTATTTGGAATTGCTGATGTGTCAACTGTTCCAGCATCATATTTTGTTTGTTTGGTGCCAAATCGTTCCAGCGCTACATTATTGCCAATAATATCACGATTGTGCAGAAGCGGCTCAATAATTTGGAGCGATGAATGGAGGTCGTATTTTGGGTTGAGAAATTTAGGGTTTACACATGAAACAGTAAACCACCGTTTAAATTTTGTCAATCCGGAGAATGGAGTGAACACCCAAGCGATCGAATCATTATGGAACAAGTTGAAAAGACGAATTAAAAAATGATGGGACTGAGTCTTAGTTCATTGGAAGAATATTTATCAGAGTGGATGTGGAAAGATAATATTGGAAAAAATGAAATTGAAAATTTAATATCTTTGATTAAATTATAATCAAAAATTATTTTAGTTATTATTATATTTTTATTTTTTTATAGGGGAAAAAAAAATACCAGATCCCATTACTGCTTTCAGTGTCGATACCACCCACAATCCAACATTTTCTAACCTCCCTACCCACACGGATTTTCGTTTAGAAAATAAACATTCATCTATTTGGACAACTTTTCCTAAGCCACCAATTTTCCGGGGGCTTACTTATTTGATAAGATAGTAAGACAGAAAATTGTATCTTTTTATACCAATTGCAGATTGTTTTTGATGTTACCCCAGTGAGTTCGTGTTGAACCCTTGTTTGTTTTAAATCAATTGACCACATATAAATTAATTCAATACATTGGTTTATTTTAAGATGACTTCTATAAAATATATTTTCTTGAAAAAGTGAGTATATAGTTTTGTAGCAATTACATCTAAAAAATCTTTTGGTTTCGGCGTTATACATTGCCATTTTTGTTGAAATCCGCACAGTTTCTTGTAGAATACATCCAAGTTTTTGAAACCAACCAATTTATGGCTGATTCTTACGTTATTGTTGCCGTTATAAGTTGTTTAAAATTCATGATTATAACATATTTTTTTTAAATATTTTTTAAAAAAGCGAGAGTTGGACCTTAGGGGTGGTAAAGTAACCTGCAACCTAAAAACGTATATACCAGTCAATTACAAGCGATAAATGGTGTTAAATGTACAATTAGAACTTCTCGTTTGTCATCTTATATGTTCTAAAAGAAATGTGCATGCAATTGGTAATTGTTCTTTGGATTGCTATGCCTGAATTATTTATTATACATTCTCATCTAATGTCGTTTTATAAAGACATCTATTAAATTTACCGATACAAGATTTCAGCACTAAATGATAAATGCGTGTATATTTGCATTTGTATCATATTTGATAATATCACATCAATTTGTCTGTGCTTAAACACTTCGGAAAGAAGTGTGATATCGCATACAATGCAGTTGAAAGAAACGTTCTCAATGATCAAAGGTCAGGGTGTCAATCCACTAAAATTATGGTCCATTAAATAGATTTAACGGTAGAAAGCATAGCCGTATAGTAAAACCCATTAAAATCATTTAGACTATCATCGGGTGCAGTCTTGAATAGAAACACTCCATACAATCAAGTTACCATTAGTTTAATATTTCAGTAATGTTGTCTCTTGCCAAACCATCTAATATAAGTGTTTTTCAGTCAACACACAATCTTAAATGTATTAATATATGGATAAATTGAATTGTCTACGAGTCGTTCCAAAAAAAGAATTATTTATTAAAAAAATCTCTTCCACTATCAATACTGCCTTGCAATATTCATTTAAATTCTGTAAATAAAACATATTATATGCCCGGTGTCTCTATAATGACAAGCCCTCCAAACAATTTCTCGCTGGCTAAATAGTAATGTTACTTACAGCACCGTAACAACATTTAATTTTCACATCCACAATTTGTAATAAATTGTATTTATGAAAATACCCTCTTCAACTCATAATTTTACAACAATTTTGTACCATTGAAAACAAAGGTTGAATATCTTTTATGTCACTTTCATGGTAGCCGCTATAATATAACAAGATTGTAAATATAAGAATGATATATAAGTTGGAACATTTAAAAAGAGGCTTGAACCCACACCCTGTCTGAAATTCTTAATAGAAAATAAATAAATTATAGCCAGCATACCATTTTTAAAAATAAAAATATTTAAATTTAATTGTTTATTTTTCATATTCCGGTTTAAGAAATCAAAGTCCTCTGTATAAAAGGAAGTGTACATTCAAGACAATCTATTTGTTAGAGTATTTGATTTTTATGCTAGCCTTACGTTCTCTTCTGTTTGGTATCTAGAAGAATGCCAATGTTTCTTACTGTTAGTGTGGCTGATTCCTATTGTTTATTTAATTAATTACAGTCTACTCTATCAATAACAAACACCCATGGTGTCTAAAATTAACCATGTTCGTTATTGAAAATAGCGAACATTTTCTCTTTGATTTAATAAAAAGATAAAATTTTGTTTTAATTTGAATAAGTAAATTAAAAAAAAGTAAAAGATTTTTAACCCAAAATAATTCAAATATTTACCTATAAATTATTATTATTTCCTATTCCTTTCTTTTGCGTAAAAAATTAGATAACGACTTGTTTTTATCTTATATTATGCCAAACTTTTTTTAAATCATAAAGCTTTGTTAAGTTTTCTGGACAATTTTTTACCAAAAAAAATTAATATCCTGTAAACATTCAAAAACATCAATTCGTTTTTTTCTCTACCAAAGCCAGTTAACTCGGAACTAATTTCACTATCAATCTCATTTTTACTTTCATTCACTATCTCGTTATCCAGACATAAAATTTCGCTTCCGATTTCTTCTAAAAAACATCATCTGTTTGTATCTGTGCATAATAAGAGAAATTATTTCTAGGTTTTATTAAATTAAATAAATCATCTACATTTAATAATTCATTTTTCATAACAATTTACTATTATATCTTGTGACAATTCACCCCATGATTCAATAATTAGCATTGTAGCATCATATAACTTTATTTTCTTCAACATATCATTATAAATGGAAAACTCATCCTTATCAAATTCATAGTTTATTTTTAAATTTAGTTTTCTTTTGTATAGGAATTTATAATTTCCTGATCTAAAGCTTGAATTTTTGAAGCGACATTGGGTGGAAAAAAAGGTAATTCAACATTACTATATTAGACGTCTGATGGATGTACAGGTGCATTATCTAGGGTCAAAAGCATTTTCATATTTTTTTTATTATTCTTTTATTTAAATTATCAAGCCATCTAGAAAAAAATTCCTACATTCATCCAGGACTTATTGTTATGTTCATAACACAAGCCTAATTTTTTTAAGTCCAAATTTTAAAATTTCTAGGGGAATTTGTTTTTTCATTTAGGACAGGATCCATTTTATCTCCCACAAGACTAATACAAAACAAAATAGCAACCCGCTCTTTATTTTACTTACCACTAATCTGATGTTTATCGGCATGACAAAGAGTTCTTTTAGGAGCACACTTGAAAATAAAAGCCTGTCTCGTCGCAGTTAAAACATTTTCTTTTTTATATTCCCCAATTTTTTAGCATAAATATCTGTAAAATTTATAATTACAGCGTTATCAAAGAACCCCGATTCCCCTGCGAGAGTTTTGCTCGATATATGATGCCTAAATTTAAAACTTTTAATCCAACCATTAGAAGCAGAGAATTTTTTCACTCCATACATATCAGCTAAGCTCAATGCCATTGCCTGTAAATCAATGTCTTGTATTATCACAAATCGCATCCTTTTTGAGATAAACCATTGAAAAGGCTTTTCGTCAAATATTTCGGTTTAAAACTTTTTTTAAGCGTTTTACGTAGGTTTTTAGAGCTTTGAATGATAAAGGTGTATTTTTATTTTGTATTATGCTGTTTATAGTACCCAATGGCGCATATAGTATTTTAGAGATATCTCCTTGTGTATAAGACGGGTTTTTCTGTATGAATTCAAGTATTTTTATTTTTTCTAAAATAGACATTCTTTTTCTTTTCTTGCTTTATCTCCGCATTTTGGGGGTATTTAAATAAAAATTATATTTATTTGTTCATTATTAATATTTACTTTTTCATTTTTAAAATCTCCATGGTAACCAAAGTTGATTATAAATGTTCGCTATTGAACATGTTCATTATTGACGGCGTATACTGTATAGATAAATAAATAAAAAATTATTTTACGATTAGTTATTTCAAAAAGTAACATTTTAAAACACCCATACCCAACTTTGCAACGAATGTATGTTTAAACCATGGTAAAAAAAATTATTTTTTTGTTCATTTATGAAGCAACAAACAGATCCAAGAAAATTCAATTACAGTTCAGAAAATATCATAACATAAAAATAATATGTGTTTATATATATTATCATAATAACTTAAATTGGTATCATAAGTCTTTCTTCATGGATTTGGATAAGAGCTCCGAAAAATATTTCGTTACAGTTTTCTAGGCTTGATTTCTGTTAGCGATAATTATAAAAAAGGCGGTATTTAACATTTTGTTTTATTTTTGCCCACTCTACACCGTAATTTTTGATTAAGAAACAATTACAGAAAGCCAAGAGCTTGTAATGTCAATGGTAATCTCCGTGGCAGTTGTTTTTTCGCATAGCATTATTTGTAAAGCCACATAAGATCGAAAATTGAGCAAAAAGGCGCCATGTAAAGCGGAGTATGGATGTATTACAGATCTTATTTTTATCAATTAATTCTTACCTCTAGCTATGGGCTAAATGCAACACCCTTTATATAACAGTTTAATTTTTTTTACTATGATGTTTATAGCGGTATCTCTTCGCGTATAAATCGTGTTCATTTCAAAAAAATTCGTATTTTTTTCATTTTTTCCAGGCTCATCTTTAAATTAGCTTAATCTAGTTTTACTTATTTAATTGTCCCGTTTAGAATATGGATGTATTTTCCCCTTGAAAAAAAGCCGAAATAAAAACACTCTTAAGTTCTCACAAGATATGAAAAAATTTGTCTTAATAAATAATTTTTTTTTACATTGTATATGAAAAATATGGTATTGTTATATTATATTTACTTAAAATATTATAGGAAAAACAATTTGTGTATTGTTGATTCTTTCTTTATAGAGTAATTTATCTTATTTTTAAAACAAGGGTAATTTTTTACATTTAAATTTTATACCCAAAAACTTGGCTGTAACAGTCAACCTCCAAATAATTACTAGGGCTAAGTTTTAATTCTATTTATGAATGAAGGTACAATGCCATATTTAATTAACCGGGTAAAACGTACTTCGAATCGGTAATATATGAAGTAAGGGTATTTTTCAGAATACAATATAAGAAACTTAATTAAATTATCTAAACGCCGTTACGAATTTTTGAGCATATCAAAAAATGCAAAGAATGATCTTCTGTTAAGCATAAACATTGTTTTGGAATCCCGATTTTTTTTGTTCAACCGGATATTATTAAACGAATTTAGTACAAAAAACCAAATTTCAAAAGTTCCGAAAAATGAATAAAGCAATAGTTTAAATTTTTCATTTATATTTTATTATACCTACGAAAAAAAAAACAGCTCTTCGATGTTCTCTTGACTACAAACGTTATAAAAATAATAACCCTTGTGAATAAGTGCTCATATATGAGAAAAGATCCACAGATTATTTTAAAAATTAATTTTCTTTATACTATTTCTGATATACTGATTATTTTTTGTTATATTTTACTCTTTGATTAATTAAGTAATAATTAATTTCACGAAACATTGTATTATAAAAATTAGCAAAGGATTTTGATACCCATGTATTATATTTATTATACTCATATGTTTTGTTTATATTTCGAATTGTTTTTTTCGAACACTCAATCGATTTAAAACGAAGCCGATCTTGCTCAGATAGAGCTGTTAATAAACAAATATGAAGAATTTTTGGACATATTAGAAGAAATACAATAATACGGAACACCAGAGGGGATCAACATCTGCTTAAAGATCAAACAAATGCAAATATATTAATTGAATTTTTCAAAATATATATAAATATCACTATCAATCAGGAAACTTTAGCTTTATTTAATAAAGAGAAAGCTGCGTTACACAATGAAATATGGAAAATAAAATTTGAGCTCCAAAATCAGCTTGAAAAAGACGATTTTTTAACCGAATAAGCAATAGTTACAACAGAAAGAACAACAGATTAGCTTATGAAGGCAAAAAAGGGTCTAAATGGTCGATAATGAAGAATTTGAACCAAAAGGAGATTACATGAGTTTTGACTACATATTTGTATTCCTTATAGATTTAATGGAATTGGATTTTTAATTGAATATATTTTAAATTTTTAACCTGTTGTTAGTTTTTCTATAGGATCATATAGAATTTATTTAATTTAAACATCTATATTCAATTGTTCCTATAATGATTAAACCATACACATCTGGCACGAATCTTCTATTCTTTAAAGTTGTCTGCTTTGTGCATTTAATGGGTATTCTAGCGATCTTTGACTATTTTTTTTTTAAAAAAAAAATAATCAAAGATCGCTAGAAAAGCAACAAATTTTAATTTGCCAAATGCCCTCAAGTTTTTAAATGTGGGGGACAAAATTTTCAACGAAATTAGAAACTATTAAATTTCTTGTTGGTAACGAAGTAATTTCAAGCAGCATCATCCGTGTTAAATGTGGTTCGATGGCAAATTTAACCCATCCAAAACAAGCAGATTGTTGCATCAATTACAGATGTAAACAGAGAGGATGCCAAGCAAAAAAAGCCAGTTTACTTCAAAACTTGAGTTATGTAAACATTTACAAATTGTTTACCTACTTCTTGCTGATGTTAACTACAAACAATTGTATTTATTCTTTGGAATAGCTGACACAACAATTGTTGGGATAAAAAAGAAACTGTTAACGGTTTACAGGATGATTATGGAAAGGCGATCAGCAGTAATTTTAGGCGGATTGATTCAAATGTATGAGGAGATGAGTCGGTGATATCACGACGTGAAATTATTCGAAACACCACTTCACATGACGATGATGTTATGGAAACAATTTGGATTTTAGGAGCTGTAGACCGACTTGATCCACATAATTTTATTTTGCAACGAATACCAAATCGAACTATTACTGCACTTTCGTCTGTGCGTGAAGGGAAAATTGGAATATTGAGCAACTTACATTCTGATGGACACCCATCCTATCCTGCTGTTGCCCAACAATTAAATGTCAATCATTACATAGTAAATTATTCCAGGGGGTTTAGAGCAGAAGATGGTACTCACAAGAATGGAATTGAGGGGTTTATGGCGCACATGAAGAATTGCATGAGAAGAGAGCATGTCGTTTTGAGAAAAAATATGGATGATTGGATAGCACAATATACTTTTAAACGAAGATATATTTTGAGATGTGATAGGATTGAATTTTTGAAATGTACGTTGGAGTATTGAAATTGTATTTTACACTAAATTAAAAAAATAACAACCTTTAATTATTTCCCTTATCAGTTTACTGATTTTTTCTATCATGCCAATCAAATAGTTACATTTTTCTATAATTGGTTAGGGTTTTTTTTTTAAAAATATTTCAAGGGACCCCCTTACAAATAGATAAAGATCGCTAGAAGACCCAACGAAGCTAATGACATGACGAATATTTATATCATATAATCACACTCAAAAAGGGGTCGGTCAATTCAGGCCAAAAAATATCAAGGGGAATTGAAGATGTTTAAAATAGAACAACTTCATAAAAAATAAATTCTGTTTATAATTTGTTGAATTCAGTAATATCCAATGGTGAAATTTTTAGCAAATTAAATTTCTAAACCGCTAGGATTTGTAACAGAACCACTTAATACATTGGTTCATGATTACTAAACTTTACGAACTAATATCCGAGTCATACCTTTTTATTATACAGTTAAGATTTCTTAAATATAATAAATAGTGTTTGCGTATGAAGAATTGTGTATCATTTTTACATGAACAATTAATTAAACAAAAAAACAAGAAGATTATAAAAAATATTTTGCATTTGGTCGAGCAGATAAAAATAATTCAAGAATAAACGAAATACGTTGAATAAAAGTATCGACACGTGAAAAAATTGTGCATAATATTAAGCAAAACCAAAAGTGTCACTTTTGTCACATAGATGAGACAGGGTATCTCTATTATATTAACTGTTTCAAAGAGTATGTGTAGTATTGCAGCCAAACTATATTTTTGAAGATTTAAATAAATAAGATATATGATTCAATTTTAAATTTTGCCAATTGGGGTTTTATTTACGACCAATATCTTGCACGTATTCAAAAATAAATTTCTGGTAAACTAAAGTTATTTATCCATACCATGTAAAATAATTGGGCCTTTGTTATGCGACATTTGAAGATATAAACAATTAGTTGTAAAAGATATACTCCTCGACAGAATATGTAAGTTTGCATTTAATTTACCCATAAACAATATATCGAGATTAAGCGTAAAAGATACTCGTGCAGGTATTTTTTAATTGGAAATTACAATATTAATAAATGGTAATAAAAGCGTTGAGATTTTATGTTTTAATAAATATTGCATTAAAATTATCCAGTTGTGAGACCAAAGCATCATTAAGAAGTGTGGCAAGTAATTTAACCCTGTCGTTTTTTTTACAACTATTTAATTGTATTGAAACAAAAAATGAAAGTGGGAAATATTTTTAAAAGTAGCTATCCATCATGACATTACGGTACATGATTTTTAATACCATATATGATACCTTCTTCGTAACCAATTCAACCATGGTATACGATGAATTTGGTCAAAAAATACTGTACAAGTGACAGAATCATATTTTAATTATGTATGCATAAATTATATTAATTCTTAATATATTAAAAATGAATACAAAAAAGATGATCATGAGTTTATCCAAGTTTATAAAATTAATATTATCGGTTAAGTAGCTTAGTAATAAAATAAACGACAGCAAAAAAAATAGCAAAATTATATCATGTTATTGGATTTGTCGTTGATATTTTCCAAGCAAATTGTTTTTGCTTTTTATAAACAATAAAAAAAATCGTAATAGAGATAAAAAGAATTAGATACAGGTAAATACACAAACTTTACTCCATGGGAGGTATTATGACAAGAAAAACTTATAAACATATACATACGTTCGTTAATACTAGACGTAATATATTTATGTAATTAAATATGCCTATATACGCGTTATTGGCTTATTTCTCTATTGTTTTCAATCGAATTTTTTTTAGTTTTAGATTTTTGAAAACACTATGGACATAATTTCTATTTTGAATACTATCGCAAATAACCCTATTCACTTGGTGCTCGACTGAAATAATGATGGAAACAAAGGGAAAAACGGGGGTGTTATTCATAGATGTTATGACAATGTTTCACTAAAGCGAAATAATTTTAGTTTGCTACATAGAGGAGGTATTGAAACATTATCCAATGATTGAAGTTATATTATAGAATTTCATATAAGAAAACTTGTTGTTAAACGTAATGATAATGGAAATCTAATTAAACATTACTTGTCTATATCAACATTTAAGTAAGTATGTACATAAATGTTATTTTTTAAACTTGTTGTTTATATTTTTATTTTTTTTTGAAATACATTTAGATTATTTTATCAATACTTTATGTGATTAAACTGAATATTGTATATTTTTTATTGAATCTTTTTTTGCTTCATAAAAAACTTATAGCAAATAGGCATTTTGTTCATTTTTAAGAGAGTTAAGTATATAATTTATATTCTTAATTAAGAGGCTTTGTAAAACACCCATACTTATTGTATAGTAAGTGTTCATAAGATACAAAATTTCACATGCCTCTTCATGAGGCGTCCCAGCTTGCGACATTGATAAGGGTAAACCCTCATCTGTATTTGCCTATAGGGTGATTAAACCATTATATCTATAAATGTAATATCGCTATGCTTTTCGTATAAATTTAGTTTTTCGCATTCAGCACCATTTCCAAGATGAGCACCATTTCCAAGATGACACAACATTCTGAGATATATTACAAGAAATTGTATCTGAAAAAAAGATTAGTAATACATGTATAAAATGTGTTTCTTAATCCAATATATTTCCGCTATGAATTGATATTTAATAAAATAATGTCCGATATATATTTCGATATGATAATAAGAACATAGATATATTACTTCTCCTTATGAAAAATAATATTTTTTTTGGATTAGTATCTCAATAAAAACTCATATAACGAAAATATCTATGTTTGTTAGGTTTGTTAAATCTATGTAAATATATTTGACATCTTGTGCTCGTTTTTTTGTTTTAAAAAATTAAAAGACGGTTACCAGTCTACAAATTTCAAAAATGTGTACATACAATAAAATCTGAGTGAAAAATTAATAATTTGTTTATAAAATATTTTTCTTTGATAAAGACCATGTTTTGTAGCATATAATCATGAATAAACAGATCGCGCACGAAATATTCATTGTGAGTTCGGTTAAATCACCGCTTAACTTTTTCAAACAACTCAATATTATCATTTCGATTTAAGATAACAGACATTCTCTGCTGATGAAGGATATTTAATTTATGATATATACTTTCGTATTGTTTTGCTTTTCTGCATATACATATTTTGTTGAATTATTTTGTCTTTACAATCCTTTCCCGACAATCTTTATTGCTACTTTTTATTGCGATTTTGTGTTAATTTTACTGGAAAACTTTCATGGTTTATCTGTTTATTATTTTAAATATCTTGAATCCTTAAAAATATATCAAAAGAAGTTCCTTAGTTTGTCTTCAGGAACATAATATTTTTAACACGAATAATTGATTTTTTGTAATAGAATATCAACACATTCTATTTCAATGCGATAAAACAGCGACTTCATTTCCGTTGGAAAAGTGATTTTGCGTCTCAAACTCCTAATCAAAAAACATCAGTTGGTTTCATATATTATATTTTACTAACATATTATGATCTTATTTCTGTACAGTAATGACCCATCCATGCTATATGTGCTTCATTTATACATAACTTCAATTCAATGGATCCTACAAGCCACTTTATAAGTACGCCCGCACGTACTTTAATTCAGAACCACCTTTACTATAAACTAATTGTTAAAGTTTAAAGAATTTCGCTTTTCTAGAGTATTATTAAACCCTTTAAAATATTTCACAATCATCTTTATGATATATAATATTAAGAAGTAGAAAAACAATATATTTGTTTTTATATTCTAAACTGCTCAAATTCTAATTAATATATATTTTTATCATTTGCTAAACGCTTTCCACATATCGCGTTTATATAAAATATATTAAAATTCGAATCTATCTGCCAATTTCATATTTCATGAAATTTATTTTACGTTTGTTAGTTCGATTTATTAATAGCATGGTTAAAACATTTTATAAAAAGAAAAAATGCAGAAAATTGAATATAATATTCTAAGCAGTGTTGACGAAAAATTTCCGTATGACTAAAAAACATACATTTTTCTTGTTTCTATTGTCGTTGTGCACAGATCGCTTTTTACAATATCTTAAAAATGTTAATTTTATTTTGTTTTTGACAGAGTTATAATATGGTCAAAAGTCAATGTTGGTTTCAAACTTAGAGCCAACATACATTTTTAAATAGTGTGTATACTCGTGTATGATTATGAATTTCCACGATTGATACGCATCAAATATTAATGTAGAACGAGAATGTCAGAAACATTGTTTTGTAAGTTAATATGTAAATATATCTAAATATTCATAGAATGTTTACGTTTTTATTTCACAATAAGGCCATTATTTAAATATCCTCCGCTTATAAACATTTTTTAAGAATATCTTTCGGATTTGAAATTAACAGTCGTGTGATAAGGCTGTTATAATGCTTTGATTTCAATACACTTCGATGTTTTACAAGGTTTTCGAGTCACGAAAACCAACAAATATACGAGTTTTGGATACCTATATGATGATCTTCTAAATATATTGCTATGCATTGTTGCCATTGACAATTTATCGCATATCGACGTTTTTAATTGCGTTTTTAAATAGTTTGAATACTATTGACCACGTTTTCTTTTCAAATCAAAATCGTGAGACTTATTCATTTTAAAACTATTGTTTAGGGTCTAAAAAGCAGCTTAAATATTTTGCGAGTGATACATTGCCACAAACCTTTGATTTAAAACATGTCTGTTAGTTTAAAAGGAAACCATTTCATTTTTTTTTAAATTATTTACGCGGTTATGTATGAATAATTGTATTTCTTGCGATTGGTTGAAAAGCAAAGCAATATTAGGGCTGGGAGCTTTTTTCATCTATAAAAAATTCTCCCATGAAAGTAAAATACTTTTCAACATACATCATTGCAGATAAAAGAAACGGAAAGAATATACATTTGAAGGTGCATTCTTCAATTAAATCGAGGGAAAAGACAATTTACTGTCGTAGAGGTGTAATAGGAGACATAGCAAGGCCTGCCTGTACACCACGCTCGAATGCATTTATATTTCGAATACTGCGCACACTTGTTTGAAAAATTAAGAAAGGAACGGGAAGATTCTTCTTTTAAATCAATTAAAAGAAAAGTCACTATCTATTCCCCGTACACCGAGAACATTGATTGTGAATACATCAGAACAAAACCCGGATTTACAAAATACTACATTTGATTATAAGAAAACAATCCGAAAAAAACCCAATTTATAATTCCCGAAAATATGATATTCCTAATGGACTTACCACAACAATTTCCGGGTATGATTTTCCTTTGCGAGATACGGGAATGAATGATACAAAGATTATTGTGTGTTTTAGTAGACCATGAATGCAATACATTTGAAACACAATGAAACTTGGCTATACTATGGGACTTTCAACCCTGCCCCCGTAGCATTCAAACAGTTGTACACCATTCAAGTTGTGTACCTGGAAAATATCTACCAATGCTATCATTTCTAATAAAAACCAGAGATTCTCAATCATATGAAAAACTTTTAGGTTTATTAAATAGACATTGTGCTCGAGTAATCCAAAACTTTACATATTTAATTTTGAAGCAGTATCATTGAAAGCGTTTACCATTGTATTCGCAAATACAAGAAAACGAGATGTCTGTTTCATTTGTCACGGATCCCCTGGAGGCGTGTTCAAGCTATGGATTCGGCGAAATCATACCGCGAAGATAATTTGTTTCGAAGACATGTTAAAAAGATTCTTGCTTTATCATTTTTTCCGCGTGGAAATGTAAAGGTGGAATTAAAAAAATGGCGAATATTGTTTGAAGCGATTGAGAAAGAAAAAAGACATGCCAATTTTTAATTGGTTTGAAAAACATCATTGCCATTTTGATGACCAAAGTGATTCAAATTCCAGTGTGAAATTCTGGAATGTTTTCGAACGGTCAATAAAATCAATCCCAAGAACGACAAACAGTATTGAATGATACCCTAGGCACTTGAATGCGTGTATTGGTACAAAACAATAAACCGTTATTAAAATTAGTCATATACTACAAGAAAAACAGGTGTTTGTGGAAAATCATTTAATTGAATCTCTTTACATTAAAATGGAATTGGAAAGAGAAGATATAATTTTAAAAATAGTTAATATGTATGCAAAGTGTTATCGTTGGAATATTTTGTTGCAATAGTTTTAAATTTAAATTTTCCCGTTGATAATTAAATTTTATTTGAATTTTTATTTTACAATGAAAAAGTTATCAGGGCTATATTAGAAATTACAAACTTAGAAAGGATATTTGTGATTATATAAGTATTGTCTAACAACATTTATAAAAAATTCCCACACTTCAAAATATAAGAAAAAATTTACGTTGAAGCAACTCCTATTGTTTATAATACCTTAAATGCCATATTAGTTTGTTTGTTTTGTTAAAACTGCGAAAGTTTAAAATTCTTGTTCGTAAATCATTTGTTGCGAATCAAGGATCAAATTTCTTTTAAAAATAAATATAATTTTCTAGAATCGGGGATTGGGAATGCCAGATATAATAGGAAATTTTTTTTGTATATAATATATGAAATAAAAAGAACAGACCAAGTACGGCCGTATATAAATGTATTTAAGATTAGTCTTTTAATACTGTTATGAGAATTTTCGTTAATATACACATTTTTTGTGTTTTATGAAGTCTTACCTGTGTATAGATTTTTGGGTTCGAAACACGTTGTATTCTTATAAACAAAGTTTATATGGAAACAAAATATAAACATAAAGTAATAGCTCAATAATCCAATACAACTATAATAATTTACATTATGTATATTATTATATCTAAAAATAAAAACGAAATCGCGGACTTTCTAGACTTTATTCGATATATCATATTAATCCCTGTATACCAAGCCTTTCATGCTACTATATACTTGGGAATGTTACATATAAAAAATTCATTTATCATCACGAAATTGTAATGATGTGGAAAATCCAATATTTTCGTCATATCAAAAATCTTCAAAAGTTATTATTTTGTACGCATAACACAAGATAAATATCAATACCAAAGAAAATACATTGCAGATTATTATCTTTGCGTTTTTTGCTACAAAAATAAAATTTTACTCTTTTTTTGTAAAATAGAAAAGGAAGAAAAAAATAATCAATTTAAATAAATTAATATTTAGCCAAATTAAACAGTATATAAACAGTTTTAAAATATTTTATGCTATACCTAAAGATATAAAAACAAACCCCTTGTTTCGTAGTTCTTTCGTCTATCCGATTTTACTGAATTCCAGTCTCTCTAAACGTATTTCGAATATAGGTCGAGCAAATGTATTTATACGTTAAAAACAAGTGTAAATGTGAAATCGGAATAGAAATATTGAATGTTGAACTATAACCGTACCATAAATCATAAATTATTTTGAATCTTGATGAAAATATGTTGTAAAATACTGCTGTCCGTTCTTTTAATTTACTACTATAAATATTTTTTATATAGTATTGTTGTTTACACAAACCATATAATAGTACCTTTTCGACCTAGTGTTCTCATAAATATTTACGTTTCAAGAAATATATTCTTAAATTTATAGACAATCTAGTAGTTTCTAATATGCCGTATATTGAAGCTTCAATGCATAAGGAACGCTTTTTTTGGAATTTTTGATGTTTCGTTTTTTCTTTATGCATATATAAAAAATGCAACGTAGTTATAGGTTTCTATTGACAGACTAATGTTACGCGTGAAATATCCTCCTTTGTTCCAAAAAAATGAAAACGTCAAAAAAAATGTTATTTACCAATTTTTAAAAACTGATATAATGAATAAACATTGTCTAAGGACAAAGGAACTCTTTATTTATAATCAACTATATATTTAAAAGATTATAAGATTTGAAAGACCTTTAACAATGCTTATTGTCTTGTTTGACACCATTTGTCTATTTACTACTTCTTTTTCTTTTACAAAAACAGGAGTAAAATTTTTAAGTTTTATTTTATAAATGAAAACGTTTTGGAACGATTTTCACACAAGGATCAAAATATATTATACAATGTCAGGCATGTTTCAGGTTAGCATTTAAAGTTAATTAAATGCTGTATATGTAATGTAAATCGGTTTTCACTGTTGCCGCTACATTTGAAGAAGAATAAATAACATGTTGTAATCGTTTAGATAACCAACAAGCATAAAATATAATGTTTTTGGTCTTATTGCAGACAAAAATAATCGTAAGAAATACATCAAATCATTATTTACTGAATGTTTTTACATCTGCGTTTTTCGTAAAAATATAGTTTTTGCCAAACAAGTACGCATGGAGTCAGGTATGCTGATTTTGGTCGTTTTATCGAAAATATAGTATCATTTTTTTAAAATCCGTTACGTTTAAATGTATTTCCCGCTTACAGAAAATCTAAAACAATTTTTTTTTCTATAATGAACGTTTAGATATTATAGAAAATCATAACCCTTGGTTCATATAACAAACGATTAAATAAAAAATACTGAACCAGTTATTTTGTAAACCTTTATAGTGAAGCTAGCGATTTTACTTCCTAATCTTTTACGTTTAGTTCCTGTGATGTATACACAGTTTTTATTTTAAAAACACGGAGCGTTTGTTATTTATTCAATATATATTATATAACTTTTCCATTTAGTCATATAAAAAAGATTAGCAAACATAACAAAAAGGTGAAGACTATACAACTTTTGTCTGCATTATTCAACAATCAGTTATTGCTATATAGTGCTTCTTAAGGATTTTTTGATATTATATCATAATAAATCACGTATTCATGTCTAATAGCGGGGATATTAAATATTTATTTTACACTGATAGATTCCATAGGTTGTTCGTGTTAACACTTAAACGATATAAATCTACAATGTCGGAAATTAATGATAGTTTCACAAAATTTCCAAAAAAGTCTTTAATAATTAATTGGCAGTTGGGTTTATTTATGATGAATCGTATCAATATCCAGTTTAGGTTCGGTTTGTATTCTATAATATAAAGTCTTGAATATATAAGTCTTAAAGCAACGTAAAATCTAACTAAGAAAAGCGTTTTTTTAATTACGCCAATAATTTACGTTATTAAAGTGTTTTTGTGTACATTTTTACGCCGAATAATATCTTTATCAATAAATCGAATTCCGGTTTATAGCGTTGTGTTAGTAAACGCAACTGCGTAATACATACTTATAAATTCGCAATATAAATATAATACAAGAATGTTTACATAACAGAATCTCATACTTTTGTGCTTTTCTGAAACCAAATTCTATATTTCTATAGAAACAAGTACTCGAATGCAAAAAACCTCAAAAATCACAGAAGATATTATATTACAAAAAAACGCCTTGGTATGCCAGAGACGATTTATATCTTCCCCAGAAACTCTTTTCATTGAGTATGATTTTAAAGAAAAATAACTTGTAGAAAAGTACCACAAAATATGTAACTATAGATATTCAACAAAAATTACAATCATGAGTAAACTACATACAAATCTAGATTTTTTTAAAGAATCATTGTGCCATTTCGGCGTGAATACACAAAACATCTTTTTTATATAAGTTTTTTTTTGAAAAACTTTAATTTGACATAAACTGATAGAAATATAATTTGCATTGGTTTATGCAAAATTTACCGAAAAGGAATATATTACAATATTTTATATATAAATATTAAACTAATGCTAAAATGGGAAACAAAGAACACATATAACTTTTTGATTCGACAAGATGTATTAATTAAATGTTCGCTGTAGTCCTGGTGTATAAAGAACATATAAAAAGTAAAACATGTATAAATCTTCCAGAATTAAAAACATATATTTAATAAAATTCGGATAAAACATAATTTAATATTTAACATGTTTTGAATCGACGTCTAAATAGTCAATATAGCAGACCCGTTTTGTTAACAATTTAGTGTTGTAATTGATAGCAAACAGTCAAATGTATAAAAAATAGATTTTCCACTATTATACAAAATTGTTATTCTAAATTTCATACTGTAATGCCCATGTATAGATCCTTGTTGCAATGACATCTGACAGACAGCCTAAACAGGATATTAGTTTATAATAATTATTCCATAATCACAAACGAAGATATTGTGTGCGAAAACGACATTTTGTGATTATAATATCTTTATTTCATTTATCATCGGAGTGGATACAAATATACAAACATAAACATAGCATTAAAAAATTAAACCAAGTATCTTTATAATTCATTATAGTTTTATGAATATTATAAAAGGTATGATACCATCTAAACTTTAGAATTTTGTGCAAATGACGCCTTTTATTAAAGCTTGAATAACTTCTGTTTATAATTATTTTATTTAAAGAAAAACAAAAGCAACGAGTTAAAAAACGACAAGCCTAATTAATCTATAAATTACATTCGTTGATATACTAGGGCCTTATTTTATACTACAATACCGATTTATGAATATATATTCTTGAGGTATGTAACATGATAACTTAGCAAAGGAACGACTGATATATATTGTAGGAATCTAATATTTTTAATTAATATCGCTATTGTAGTTGATCTTATGTTTGAGGATGCGTATAACTAAGTTCAGTTATGCATGTAGTTATAGTTTTATGCTCCATATTATCTTCTGGATCAGATATATTTCCTATTGTTATATAGAATCATATTAGTTTTATAATTATATGATTAGCATATTAATAAATTATAAAAATATAAATAGTCACAGGACGCAAAATATGTTAAATCGGCATTCTATGTTGTACCCTCTAAAATACCAAGAATGCTATTTAAAAAAGCCTACAGTACAATCTTTCATGTTTATATAACCTACATATTCTGGCGAATTCGAGCCAAGAGTTTTGGGTAGTGCATTCGAGGACCTAGATTACGTATTTTTATTTGTTTGAGTAATGTACAAACAAAAATATTTGACTAGTTCCTTCAATGATTGAACTCGAACATATTTCAATTAACATACGATATATATTGTCTGTGTGATATAATAATATCTTGACGCAGTCCCAGTCTAGTCTATTTCTGCAAAAGTTAAAGGCGAGCATAAAAAAAATTGGAATTTTTCTATTTTGTCTGCCCTATAGAGCCAAATTTATTGATTTGTGTAAGTTATAGCATTGTTTAAAACAGCTTAATATATTCAGAACGGTATTACAAGCATTGGGGGTTGGGTGCTGGATAACGTATTACATATTTTTTATGGTCGTCGCAACTTGTTAAGAACAACATGAGAACATAAAAAACGCCTTGCAAAACCTGTAGGGCCACGAAATATTTGTAAGCGTTAGGTATACGCAATCTATGTTTTTCTTACAAGTGTTCAAAAAGAAATTTAAGATTTAGATTAATATGATTTTTTATATTATAATAAACAATATTAGTTCATGCAACAACTATGATTATTGATCGAACGCAGCGTATGTATTAAGCATAAACAACACGATATAAGTACGCGTTGCCAGATGATAAATCGCTATTTCATTTCGGTTTATGAAATATTGTATCTGCAAGTGATAATATACGGATAATTTTACAATATGTTGTGTTGTGTGATATCTATTACAGCGCATCTAGGAAACACTATTACTATCAAAGGAATAATATTTAAATTAACATTTAAAATTTATTTGTACAGCATCCTGATGTTATTGTTTAGATGCATGAATAATTTGTAAGATTTATATTTAATACGAGGTAGATTTTGTGTAGTCATAAATAATATAAGGTATTAAATTATCTTATAATAGCTGATCTAATTTTTTTTTATAAATATCACTTACTCTTCAGTTGCTATCAAGCTTGCTCTCTGAGACGTAAAATGTTGTCATGAATATTATTTTTTAAAACCAACTTTACAGAAGACAGACCTTGAGTTTTTCTATTTATCAGACATATGGTTTGAAAAATACATGTTTTTAATGCAAATATGATTTTAAAAGAATCTGGAGAAAATTAACTTGCAATAATATATATTACTTTGTTGTGCAATGTAACTATCAAATTGGTATGTAATGTTATAGTATATATGATTTATGCATATAAGCAATTTACATGAAGTTATAAATATATATGTATGGGGTATGTATATGAGTAATGTAGGTCTGATTAAATGGTTGAAAGAGCAAAATGTATGCGATTTATTAAGAAAGTTCTTTTTATGATTTAAATCTCGATAAAAATATTGATATAGACATGGTATCTTTCACCAATGCATCTAGTACATAAACGGCTACATATTAAAAGAGAGTACTTACAATACAAATGAAATTCTAATGATATGAATACAATAGGAAAATGAAAGATGAGTAGATTCTATGATTTGGGTACAATAACTAAAAAAAGCCGAAAGATATTTATTTAAAAAACCAAAAGTTTAGCCTAGAAGATACAATATGAATCAAAACGGCTAATTTCGTCAGTTCAAATGATGGAAATGTTTAAATAATGCCAGGGTAAAAAATAACCAACAAGACAAACGAAGAATTTTCTATCCTCGTAATCATGTCATTATGATACCAATTTTATACGGATAAACACATATCCTATACTCTCTGCCAATAAGGGAAATACATATCATGTATGAAATGGGTATAAATACGGTCATAAATTGCAAGGCAGAAAACACGAACCGCGAAACATTTCAGAATGAGCTGAAACAATAAATATCCAAGAAAACGTATTATGATAAACAAAAACAATATTTATAACAGTAATATTTGGAAAAGGAGTTATTACTTTCGTTTTTAAAAAAATGTATACGCTTAATCAATTTTTAGGTTATTTATGTTAAATTCTTTTCGGCTATTTTCGCTTAATCCCAAACAGAAAACTGGTCTTTAAAGCAAAATGAGTTAAAGTTTGACACATATCGTACCTGTTAAATTACCTATATTTGTTTATATATACGGTTTAAATTCCTTTCTGGGATATAGTTGTTTCTTTCATTAACTGATATATCATATCAACACCATTAATGTTGTTTTAATATTACCCATTATCAAAAATATACAAATTTTGAAAAGTTTAATAGTTCTGTTTCTTAAGTCTTTGTGTTGAAGTAGTTTTTCTCACCGACCTGACCTGATTTATATTACTTTAAGTTTAGCTATTTTTTCCGAGTGTTTTTTAAAATCTCTAATATTCATAAACCACACAGACATTATTTTTACGTATATTTAAAAACTTCTTCAAAATATCAATGCATTCGAAACAATTTCGTATGCATTTTAATTTAAGTTTGTTTATTCTTGAATTTAAAAATCCTGCTCATGTGTTTGTTTATACAGATTTGGCAATTCGACAAACCACGGATGTTTATTTACCTGAATAGATAGCTTTCACTGTTGCGTTTCTATTCAATTAGCTGTGATCGATTATATTTGGTATGATCAAAATTGCTTTCTTAAACTTTAAATTAGCTTTATATGATTTTATATCATGTTTGTTGTTAATTTGGGCTGAAATAACACTATTTTGTTTATATGTCATATTTCGAAACTTGGGATGTAAAAGTATATCCCTTTTTTGATATTTATTTAACTAGTATTATGTTCTACTAATTAGAATATAGCATAAGATCTGATAGATCATATATTACAAAAAATATTGTAAATTTTGATATTATTGTCTACTGTACTTTTAAGATTGCGGATTTTGTATATCTAATACAAAAGTATCATGTCTTATAAACTACTCAGTATATTAAAAAACAACTCGGTAAAAAAATGGTAATTTAAACTTATTTCCCCCAATTTAAAATATTTTTAATAAACATATTTTAACAATCATGTAGCAATTTATATATTTATGTAGTACTACAATATTTGATTTTAAATCTTGATATTATGCTAAAAATGTATATATTTTCAATTAAATATCATTAGTATGTTTAAAAGTGACAAATTAAATTAATATTTTTGTCCTTTACAGGAGATCTTAATAAATTATAGCAAATGTTTATAATCATGCGGGCCCAGCTTCAATATAATATATTATGCTAAACCAAGCAGTGCCTTTATGCTCCAAATGTCTCGCCACGTGACAAATATTGTATGTTTAAACTTTATTCAGGACCGAGGGATATATATTTATGACATTACTCATTGTCGAGAAGAGCCAAAGACACCTAGCCTTGATGCATTTATAATAAATCGTAAAATGTAGAATAAAAAAAGTATAGAACTATAAAGTATATATATTTCAATGACTAAATTACGATTTTTTTAACTTGGCTAATTTGTACTACGCAATTAGTAATTGGTATTCAAAAACGTTTAAACGATGAAATTCGTGTATGTGCTGTCAGACCTCGTTTTCAAACAAAGAAGACATATACATACTGTACTTCAAAATACTATATGAAAAATGTTTATAAGTATATTTAAAGTAATTTAATGGGTTATCACTAAGTTGACTCAAAATTAGCATTTAAGAAGTAAAAAATTGCATTTAAAAAGTAAAAAGTTGCATTTAAAAAAATAAATTCTTTCTTTTTCAAGAGTGTCTTTCGAATTATAATAGAAAATCAAATAACTGAAAACATTAGAGCCAATTAGCTTTCTATTCTTAGCCAGTAATTTATTAAGCATGGAAAAACTCCTTCCGACCAATATAGATATTGGCTGACACGCACACAAGGTAACAAATGGGGATGGACGGACATGTGGCAACTTATGCAAATTTTGACCGGTAATTTTATTTTTCTTGTATCTTGAGGTGATGTACTTTAAATATCTACAGGATCGTGACAAAAATTCAAAGTTGTTCATATGTCGATTTCATTGTATGCTTCGAATTCATCTATCAAATATACGAGTTTACTGTAACAACTCTTGATCTCTACTAGTTCTGCAAAAAGTGCATTATCTTCGATTGCATCTTCAACCTTAGATACTAACAACCCTTCGACATTAAAATATTTTTTTATGATTTCTAATACTGAAGGCAAATGATCAGCGTAATATATCGCAGCTCTTAACCAACTACTCCACCTTGTAACTATTACATCCGTTGGCTTTTAATAAATTTAAAATGATTACGTCTGCTTTTATTTCTTAAAATTGGCATTTTCGTGCTGGAAAGATGTAAATTAGGGGGCATGAAATATACCTTTTACCATCAATACGCAATTATCTATCAGATAGGGCATGCATAGAATGTGTATCAAAGCCAAATTTTTTTCTATTAAAAGTGTGGAAGATTTTAGCATATACGAGGCAGAGTCGGATAAATAAAGTTTAAAACGGGAGAAATCAATTTCGAGATTATCCAGTGTTGTCTCGATATGAAAATTCACTATACATGCAGTAGGGTATGTATCTAGCTCTACACAACCCAGCAAATATGTTTTAAATGGTATCTCAATATCTCCAGGCAGATTATTTAACCATCTTCTGTTGTTAGAATCGCTCTCATCTACAACTAGAAAATTGTTCTTTTTTTGAGCGCCACCTGTTTCTCTTTTAGTTTATCAAAAGCGACTTCATCAATTTTTCTTCGCGCTGAAGATTAACTAGGCAAAGGAATATTAAAAAAAAATGGTTTTTTAATCTTTGGATGACGCAGTTTTTTTAACGGTATGTCCGCCGATAGAAAAGCTTCAACTATTTAAGCAGTTGTGCTTGGAAATTCATCAATCAACGCAGTCTGGGTCTTGTTAGAATTCAGATTCGATGCGGCATGTATCTTGGTACTTAAACGAGCTATAATGCTCGATTTTCGCTCATAATTAACTTCAACGCAGCAACAATTGCATATAAATGATTCGTTTCCGGTTTGTACAAAGACGTGTTTATATGTTCTTACATATAATTAGCAAATTTCAACGTTCGTTTTTTTTACGTTTTGACATGGGATGAAAATGTTTTTAAAAAATAAAATAAAAAATATTCGCATTAATGTGTATTTGAAAGATATTTATTGCATTTAAATGCACTGGGTCGCCCTAGTTATCACATATAACTTTCCTGTTTTCATTATTTTCCCTTTGCTTTGAAACATACCTTACACAATCTCAGCTATAGGTTTATAATTATATGCACAATTTGCATTTTTTAAAGTTAATAGAAAAGGTTCGAAGGATAACAACCAAAAACGCATGATTGCCTTATTTTCCTTACCAATAAAATCTTGTAAATCTATATTTATATTCTATACATAAGGTATGGTTGGGGTATAGAAGTTGTTCTAAAAAAACGTTTTAATTTATGTTTTTAAATTCTTGATTATATTTAGAAACAAAAATACTACTAGTTTTATGTATTTCTGTTTTCAAATACCGTAGGTTCTTAATTAACCAATACTTTCTTATTCTAATGGTGTTTGTTCTTCCAATGCATTAACATCAAGCAATTTAATATAAAGATTGCGATCTGCATCCCTTTCTACAAGACAATATCAATTATGAATCAAAACAAACCCGTAAGTACCGGGATACGGAGGCTCAAAAACCAGGCATAAACTTATTCTTTTAAAAAGCATAGGATCAATATAACAGTTATATCTACGGCGATCTACCTCTCTCGTAGTATTATTTTGTTTACATATCAAAAAGCTTTCTCTTTCCTCTTAAGACTTTTATTTTGTTAATACCGTCATGACTTTATGTTTTCTTTTTGATGCACAAAATCTTTCTACTTTTATTACCTGGTATCGATGCCGAAATCATTACATTTTAGGTTAAAAAGATAAAACTCATTTCCCTTTTGTACTTTATTTGTTGTTAGTAATCTGTGCATATATTTTTATGTTAAAGTATGTTAATTAAGTGATTTTATGTTTTTAAAATATAATTGAACTATCCATTCGAAAAGAATAACAACGGACTATGCTTTGTTTGTTTGAAATATAAATTTTTATTATAAAAGTATTTTTGTAATGCTTAGGTTTAGCACTAAAATAGATTTAACATATGCTACTGATAAAAAGCATTTGATCTATACATGTTTTTATAGATATATATAAGCATGAGCTAACTAATTTCCAACACTTAAAAAGAACTAACCACTGCAAATAGTGCGTTTGTATGTTTATTTACCTTTTAAATACATTTATCATTTAATATCTAAACAAATATAGAATGGTAGTAAATGCTAGTATTTTACATTTTGGAACAAAATTATGCTTCCATAATATAACTAATTTACAAAATGTTAATTGATTTAAAAACTAGAAAAGCCCGTCTATATCATGTAAGGCTTATTGGTACAAAAAATGTCCAGGAACTTGTTTTTAAGTGATTCATAAATCTGTTAGCCAATTTTATTTTTGCTATTTTATAATTATGCAAAATTTAAGATAATTGATGTAAATCTGCATCGAATTTAACGATTATTTATATTATTAAGATGTAGTGGTTTGAAATTTATGAGAATCTTTCCCGGCCTTACTTTATATAAAATTTATAACCCAAAACATAAAAAAAAATAATGTATTAAATTTAATAACAGATATCTATCATATCCAGTACATAATTAAAAGTAAAGATTTCATAATTTTTTTTAAAAGCAAAAGATTAACGTTTTTGGAGGTCACCACACAATAAAACGCATGTTTACGTTTGTAGTTTATTTTGCTGCCTTACACTAAATGATAGGTCGTTTCACTCTATATGTCTTTAAAAAATCGTATCCTGTTCATTATTTTGATGCGTATTTCAGATAAAAAAAAATACACGTCAATCCTATATTTAATATATATTTGGAAGTACTTTTGTATATATAATTCGACGTTGAATGTGAAAACTGTAGAAAGCTAGTTTAGTGTCTAATAAATAGGGACATTGGTAAATTTGTGTATATGTTTTGACATATGTAAAAAATTTGCGAGCAAAAGAACAAAGCAAATGAAAAAACAAATATGTAGTATTAATATTAATAGGTATAATCTCTTTACATAGTGCTGAATACTGTGGAATATATCATAATATTAAACCGTATGTTCAAGAAATTAAAACGCAATCTTTTGTTACTTCATCAAATTTACTACTTAAAATTTTGTGCAAATTTGGGAAAGAAAAACTGTATATTGTGTTTATACGCCTATAGTTTTGCTTTTTTCTGACCTCTTATGGGATTTTTCGTTTAATTTATAAAAAATATTTATATACATAAAATGTGAAATAGCCCGAAAAAAAATCTGTCACTATAAGTCACAAATCTCCATATAGTAAACATAAAGACTTCGTAATAGATATTTTCGCAGAAACTTTTGGTTATACAAACCTTTTAGTCTTTATTGTGTCTAGGAAACATCAACAAATGATTTTTATGCACGAAGACTTCGAAATATATTTTTTTATTATATATAGAATTTGAATAGAAGCATAAAGTTGCTGTTTGACAATCCGTACATAGTATAATTTGATAAATTGGCAATATAATAAAAAATTTATGAATCAAGGGGCCTAAATTGTTGTTTTAAAGCGTTAATCGTTGTTTATTTTAATGTCAATCAATTGATTAGAATGTTTTTTCTAATAAAATTCATATATGCTTTTAGACATGAAAATAAAACACGAGCATATTGCAAAATTACAATCCTTAAACGTAACAATATGTTTTCAACAAAAAATGTATCTGTTTAGGTAAAATGAAAATAAGATATGCTAGTAGAATTATGAGCAAGTTTAAACCAACAATACGTATGTTTTTAAAAATAAACAAAATTGAATTAAAAACACTTGAAAATAAATTAGACTAAATTAAATATATTAAAACATCAATCATTTTTATCATATATTTACTATTTAAATTAAAGCAATATAAACTTTTAAAGACATATTTGTCAAATTTTTAAAATATCTCGAATCCTAAAATTTTCTTCGATAGACTTGCATAATTTTCTAATATTATGCGTATGACTTATGATACCAAAAAATATTATGATTTATAATATTATGATGATATTTACTAGACGAAAGGTGGTTTTACTTTTTGTAGTTTTGGGTTCTTTGTCATATAGTATTTAAATTTTATAATTTCCATAAAAATACATTATATGTTCGAACCGGTTAGGATGTCGTTTATCCCTTAAGGAGCCTCTCAGCTACACTTTTTTTTATTTTTTTAAAAAAATAAAAACTAGTAAATTAACAAAATAAATCAACAGATTATTAAGCTCGATAACATTACAACCACTAGCATTAAAGGTACCTTTTTAATCAAGGATTATATACACCATAGGGCCCACCGGTTTCGAATCCTGTTATTAAATTCACTTAACTAACCTAGGTTAATATAGCGATTCAAACTCGGTGGGTGCTATAGGGTACTTCAACCTTTTTTCTTTATTTTTTTAAGAAAATTAAAAAAATGTTTATTTAGGGCGGCTCATGCTGGAGAGCTACACGCTATTTCAACCGTTCGAACCTACTTATAATTCTACTATCATACAAAAAATGTTCCGAGTTTATATGAGGATCTATTTTTGTGTTAAAGACCATTTACCTGTTACAAGATTTCATCGACAACTTCTTAATTTTCATAACTCAAAAAAAAATGCCAATTTTTACATGGAAAGATCTGTGCGTACAATATATTGATTTGCTTTTGAAATTATTAAAATTCTATTCTGCAAGTATTTATTTTATTAACTTATAAAACAAAAAATATATTTATTGGTCGCATAAAATAAAGTAAATTTTATTTAAAGTCGGTTTTTTATAAAAACATTCTTATGTTATTCAGAAACTTGTTAATTGTGTTAATATAGTAAAAACAACTAGAATGACATAGCTCATGATAATCACATAGAAGTTTTAAACGATTATTTTTAGTTCTTTTTGGAAAACATACTATATTCTAAATCTTAATATTTTCGCTATAAAAACAAACGAAATATTTAAAAATATATATAATAAAAGATCTACTAAAATTATAAAGCGAATTCCTCATTTATAGAATATATTATGAAACTACATAAAAATTACATATATTAAAAATTAGTGTAGGATATAATATTGAGAGTTACATTATCATATGTTTATGCTCATCATACCAATGTACGTTATGTTAAGGAGTAATATACCAAATGATACTATACTTTTATTCAATTGTCAAGATGATGTAGAAATAAAAGTTTTATTTCATTAGCGATGCTTTTTTTAATATTCACAAACGCGTTCGTGTGTATATACCTGCCGTACTTTTTTATTTAGTATTAATGATAAATGCGATGGTCATTAAAAATAATTACCAAGCAATAGTGGTTAGGTTTATACAATAGAACTCCAAAGAAAAGAATTAAACATACGAATACCGTTTGTATTTATAAATTTATATTTTCTATTGAAGTGGTGTTGTTATATCTTCGCATATTCAAAAAAAAATTTTGCTAATTTTTGGATTTTTTGACGCAATACTTCGATTAGAACAATAGTAGACAAATACGTGTAAAACCCCCAAGCCAGTATGATAAAAGATATCGTTTTTTAGATTAAAGAATATACATTGCAATTTTCTCATTTAAAAAAGAAAGTTAAATCTTGTATTGAAATTGCGCTTTGTAAAGTTCGCTTTCTGCAATGCTAACATATAGATAGGAATTTTGTTAGGTCTATATCCCTCTTAGTTTTACTAGTTGGAGCATATGACAATGCCTAAAAGTTTAGTTCGAAGTTAATGTATTAATAATAATGAAAAAAGGGTGTTTTATGTTTGAATGTCGATTTAATGGTATGGCTATGTAATTAGTAAAACGAGTACGATTTAGTTTACCAAAAAATTTCAATCCTATATCTAGTTCATGCGTGTTATATACTGACCATTATAACAATATATAAGTCATATAATCCCCCATACATAGTTTATAATGAACCACTTTAAAGATATCCAGAGGGCTAAGGAAAAAATGAATCTATATCATTTGTGCTGAAACAGCAAAGATTTTGAATTTGAAGAATAATTTTAAATAGCACATACTAACTACTTAATATTTTTTAGAAAATGTAATTACAGGTACTTGTATGTAAGAACATGACAGCAGCGAATATATAAACTTCAGTAGCAATTCTATCCTGTTTGCAGATTGATATTCTTTTTTTGTCAGGAAATTTTTGTATCGTAGAAATTTTTTTATTATTGAATGCAAAGGGTTTTGTTTGTGCTAAACAATAAAAAATTGTTTTTAAACAGAGGATGTGAATAATATATTGTTTTGTGTTGTTTTCTAATGTAAAAAATTATTATTCATTAATTAATTAAAATCAAATATTAAAAATATGGAAAAATGTATATATTTCTTACATAAACATTAAAGCACCATCTAAAGTACATTTTTTTCTAGCCTAGATCGGTTTACATTTACTATGTTCAATTTTGAGATGATTATCTCGTGAAGTATAAATATATATTTAATCCCTTTTAATATCTACCCTTATTTCTGAACGGTCAAAAAAACATGGTGAATTTGGGACCTATTTGCTTAAAATTGTACAAATTCACTGCTTTTTATTTTTTTAACATTCTTCAACCATAGAATTAGTCTTTAAAAATTCTTCATTCTTCAATAATAAGTATTTTTTGACGATAATTCTTTAAATATTTTAAAACCCTTTACGCGTTTTTACTTGTTATTTCGAAGTTATATATGCTATAGTATTTTATAAGCTCGTTTTTTTGTTATAAATTTATCTGTTTATAAATATAAAATCGATGAATTTTATACAACAGGCCTAATATCATAGAAATGTTATGTTTCCTTTGTTTTTTTTCTGGAAAATTTTTTTTTTTTAATTTTCTATTGCATAAATAATTAAATTTCAAATAGAAAGAAGAGTCCGAGTTATT
This sequence comes from Tipula confusa, assembly GCA_963556175.1. Taxonomy (NCBI): domain Eukaryota; kingdom Metazoa; phylum Arthropoda; class Insecta; order Diptera; family Tipulidae; genus Tipula; species Tipula confusa. The sequence goes on from CAUVYK010000492.1 coordinate 44,058, forward strand.
AAACTAATTCTATTTTATACTCCAGAAAAGCAAATGAGAATAGAACAGCATCCTTCTGTTTTACTATACTACATTTCTTCGTGAATTTTGAGGCGAAGTTCTAATATTTTTATATTTCTATCATTTTATTGATAATTGTATAGACCCTTCGTTTAATCATATCCGGTTAAAGATATTTTTTGAAAAATCTATGCAAGTTACTTTAATTTTTGTTATCAATATACGCAATCAAATCAAAACAGTTTTTATGATACAAAAAATATTATAATGTTGATAAAATGAAAAAAACATATTTTGGCATATGGTCTGTGTTTTGTATGCAATTTACATACTAAAACTATACGACCTTATTCCTTAAGCCAGAAGATGTAGGCTCTATCATGTTAGAAATATGTTAAAAATATCATTCGTCTATGAAGATAATAATTTTAATAGCGAAGAGTTTCAAATTACTAACAAACTTTGGCTTTTAAATAAACATCTATTACTATTTTTCTACCTATTTAATCTTTTCGCCTTTTCCTTATAAAATTCTCGTTTTTTTCTATAAATGCTGGGTAGTAACACCATATAGGCACTTAGAACTAAATAACGACCTATTATTTTATAGGTAAAAGAATATAGAACTTCATTCAATAAATTTACTATGTGTTTTTTTCTTTTACAACAAACAATAATTGTACAAAATGAATTATATACAAAAGACCGGAGATATAACAAAACTAAGAATATATATTAATACTGAGCAAAGCAAGTATACATGAACGATGTGTTTCAAAATATATATGTACTTTAGCTCCGGAAAATACAATATAAACTTTTATCAGAACTTTAAACCTAACAAGTTATAAGTAGCTAAGGCAACAAAATATTAAAATTTTTATTTAATAACAAATTTTATGTTTTTTTCATTGACATTATTCGATTGTATTGATGTTTTGGTAAGTAAAAAGAATACTGATATTTTCGATATGTTTATATTTGGGATATTGATTTTATAAATAAAAAATGATTGGTGAAAGGTTTGATATATTCAATTCCTTTTCATTTCTATACAATGTCATTTACGTATTACTGACGAGGAAACTTATTTTTTTGTCGATTATAAAACATGATATAAAGTCTTCTATAGGATTTTATGGAAAGATTTTATGTTTAATACTTTATACTGATTTCTTTGTATATTTTTTTTGTAATAGTCAAAACGACCAATCATGTTTGTATGTATATTCAGATAGAAAATGTTTTTGCAATAAGACACGTAAATATTTATATGTGAATGCTACGGTATATTTTGTATCGTTTCCCAACTAAATATTTTTTATTTTATGGCACAAGAATAATCTATATATCTCTCGTATGTGTAATTTAATGAAGTTTTTGCAACATTTAAGATCTACAATGAATACAAATAATCTATTTATTCTTAAAGTGTCTATCAAGCTAACATTTTTTTAAGAATGATTTATATCCTTCTAATAGTTGGCTAGACGATATCAAGTACCGGGTCTAAGAACAAGGGGTACAATTTAGCATACAGGAGGCTTAAAAATAGGGGTTCGCTTGATTTTGATACAGAGGAATTTTGAGACTGTTTGTTATTCTTTTCTGCATCGCAAATCAATCAAATTTATTCATACTTCGTATGTTATTTTAAAGGTTATATGTTAAATTGTTGATCTGAACTTAGAAGGTTACAATCGTCATCGATGTATTTATTTTATATTTTTAAGGTTTTTATTTGTTATTCTCGGACGAATTATGGTTAGATAGTTTTATTTAAAATCCTATGTTATTTTATAGTCAATGGAAATTTGGTATTGTTTGTTTAAAATGGTAGGTTTGTACCCACCTTTTTGTTTAAATATAGAAGTAGATAATAATTTCTAGTAGAAAAAAGATCTGTTTATTTTTTTTAAAATGTCAATTTTCTTTCGTGTGTCAACACATGGCATATATGGTATTTTCTCTGCGTAACGATAAAAATATAAACACCTTAAGAGTAAAAAATTTTATTGTGCCACTGGTAAAACCCTGCTTATTTATGCAAAATATATGTTATAATTGCAGAAAAGTTGTTGAATTTATAGGTAAATCAACTTCGATAGTAATTGTTGTGTATTAATATCCGTTTTAAAGAAAATTTTTTCTTGTTTGATGATATTAAGATTTGTGACAATTTTATCTACGAGTACAATATATTAATAAATAAAGGTATATTTATGTGCCTTACCAAAAATATTAATCCAGTTGTTTATATAAATTTCACTTATTGGTACATAGTTTTCTCAAACATGTTCATAAAAATCTAGCATTATTGGTTTAGTTAGTCTTCCCACTACAATATTGTCCTGTTATAGATCTTTCATATCCAAGATTTTTTTATGGTTCCGCATATTACCTTTTCTTTGTTTTTTGCTTTATTATATCGACATATTTTTGCTCGTTCCATAAACATTTCCTAAACTCCATGATTTTCTCTTTTTGTTTATCTGATTGTTTTATATACGGTTCCAACTTTCATTTTTTGATTTCGTTGTTCAAATTTATATTTATTAAGGCGATGCTCGGGTTGTTTGTATTTTTATGGTATCGTCAACTGGTACGGTAGGCTCCGTTTTATATTTAACAAACATCTCAAGTTGTAGCCATTCTCCCTAAACAAGTACATACCTATGGAAACACGATAAAAACATAATATTTTCATTACCATCACTACAATTCTTTGTGTTATTTGTAATGATTGTCATTGTTTTTCTTTACTCTATCGTTTTTGATCCGTGTTTCTATATTTATATATCCCTAATATTTGTGATTTTATGGAAAAGTCATGTCCCCACCACTCTTAATATAACATGTTTAGCTAGTTTTTCTTATAATATAGAAATTTTTTTATGCGGTACTAGCATTCATAACTCTTATGACTATATAAGCCTTGTGTAATATATAGCATTTCTTGCAGTTTTTTATTTTGATATACAAAATTGTTTTAATTTTTCCGTGTAATATATTCTTGTTTGTCTGTAATCATCTTAGTTGTGTTATATTATAGCGAATTTCATACATTTTCCGATGTAGTCCTTCGATGCTAATTATCATCTATTATTATTATATATTTTTACCTTTCGTTTTCTTTGTATTTTTTCAAAGAGTCAGTAAACAGCATTTTAATGTTATTTAATTCGAGATTCCAAATCTTATCTATCACAGCACCCATGTTAAAAACATTACCTATTCCAAGATTTAATCTCTTAATTAATAAAAAAGAAAATGGATGTATCTATATTTGCTTAATATTTTATAGTTACTACAATCGGATAATTTATAAAAATACAAAATATTTGGATATACAAACGATGGGTATTATAATAAATGTAAAATTATCATATAGTATGAATCGTTGCGATGGTAGTGGTTTGTAAACTCTTGGTTCTATTATCTAAATTTTATGCCTTTTAAAAATTTCATTTGCGATCAAACCGTATGCACTTACTATCTCCGTGGGTGGTTTTACCATTCACTTTGAAATTTTATATGAAGACAAACCAGTATTATTAGCATGGTTTCATTGTTCCTCGTGTAGAATTCACGGATTGTGTTTTTTAAAAAATATTTGCTGATTTGTTTTTAATTTACAAAATATATGGCCCTGTACCTTTAAACCAATTGCTAGCAATCACTGATCTTGGTTGTAGAGAATTATCCAACAAATGAAAAAATCAAAACAAATTTCTTTGTTAACTAACGTTTGTTTTAAAGTTTTTAGTTTTTTCATTTTTCCCGTAATCTTGCATTTTTTAAATTTAAACCTCATACATGCTCTACCTAAATAAATATATGATAAATCCTATTTTTTTCTAAAACTTTAAACCACTTTTATGAATAATTGCTGCTACAATATGAAAACTCTTCAATATCTTTGTTTACAGTAAAAGATAGGCGATCGTGGTCTTTTTGCAGCAATTCCTAATACAACTCGAAAAAGGCAGCCCAAATGTTTTTGAGTAGGTCTAAAAGGTCAATTCTTCGGATACCCATTAATAATTATTTAAATGCGAAACATGATATATTCAAGACTATACCTTTAAATAATAACCAAAATGACTGAAAGTTTAAGCTTAGACGTTAAACTTTCGGTTTAACCTGAATAGTGTTTTCTTAATGTAGAAACCATGTGAATTTTGCAATTGAAGAATTTTGATGTAATTAGTAAAAAAATATTACAGATATGGATCATCCTAAAATTTCCCCCAGAGGACTCAATCCTAAAATTCCCCCCCCCGTGATATAAAAAAAATAACATATCAGAGACCCAAAAAAAATTAATTAAAATTGTAATTTACCTGAATATATGCAATGTTTTACTTTTCTGCGTAAAAACTTATCTTAACAGCCAAATTTAAAAATGACAACTTAATAATTTTTTATTTAAAAAATAAAAAATAGAAACAACCCATGAATACACCAAACGAACTAGAAAAGACACTTTACGTACTTAATGATACAGAATTGCCGAATTTTCTATTTGAAAACAGGTTTCTTAAAAGAGAATGCGTTTGCTTTTTTTGTATGAAATATACAAAACTTGTTTGCTACAAAAAGTCCATTGACAAAAATGCATGGCGCTGTATGAATGTCAATTGTACTAAATATAAAAAATATTTTTCGTTGCGGAAAGATTCGTTTTTGAAGGATTTACAATTTCTATTCGGCATATCCTAAGTGTTGTTTTAAAATATGCGGTTAGAAAACCACAATCAGTATTAATTTGAGTTTAGATATAAACAAAAATACTGTTAATAAAATTTTGAACAAGCTGATTGATTTAATACCAGTTGTTGATTTTTCAACAAATAAACTGGGCTACCCGAACAGTATGATAAAGATTGACGAAACAATGCTAAACTATCGAATAAAAAGCCATAGAGGCCGAGCTCCTCATAATAAAACCAATTCTCTTTGCATTGTGGAAGTTCAAGATTCTATTTCACGTGCTTTTGCTTGTGTTATTCCAAATAAGCGATCAGAAACTTTAATTCCTATAATTTGTAACCAAGTTGCAAACAATTCAATAATTTGGACTGACGAAATGAAGAGTTATAAATGTCTTTCTAAATTTACGTATTTTCATGCTAGTGTTTGTCACAAATATGAATTTGTCGGTCCAAATGGTGTCAACACACAAGCGGTTGAGTCTTTCAACAATGAATTAAAATTGGCCATTAAAAGAAGAAAAGGTATTTTTACACAAAAAAGAGAAAGGTTTTTGAATGAGTTTTGTTTCTATTTTAACAACCGAATTTCATTTTTTTCCAAGTATTTAATCTATTAAAGGTTTAGTTCTTTTTATTTTTATACGATTTTATAATATTTTCAATTTTACTAATCTATTATCAATCCTAAAATTTCCCCCCGGGGGGGAAATTTTAGGATTGATCCCAGATATCATTTCTTTTTCGATTTAAAACCTCTTTCGGATAACCACAAACATTTAAAGAAGTTAATTGTTGCTGGAAAGTTTTGTTTTAGCAAAATACACATTTTAGTAGTGACATGACATGATAGGCATTAATTTGAAATAATATCCTCTAAAAAATATTATTTAAATCAAGGGTTCTAAAATAATACTATAAACACCATACCTAACAAAGGCTAGGAATGATGTTAAAAGTATAAGGAAAGAGTGACGCCAACTTTTATGTAAACATGGAAGGGTCGAGAAAAATGCACATTTTTTGTATTGGTAAAGTTGAAACGTTTAGCGCATTTACAAATTTCAATATTTAACAATATTATTGATATTCTCATAATAAGAGAACTAGATAAATACATTGAAACAGGGGGTGGACTTGGCCGCCGGGACACCGGGATGTTTCCCGGTAAGCCGCCACAATCGGTGTGGGTAATATTAGATATGCACTACCAAAATGGCGGGCTATAGTGTTCAGCCCAAGATCAGCATTGCTGTACTCTTATGCAAAAAAGAGCTCCGTACAGCCAGCGGCTGCCATGTTCATTAGCTTACGTTACGGTAGATTGATTTTTTTCTGATTTCTTAGGGAGAGCTTACTAGCGGCCCTTTTAGAATATTTACATTTGCCACTCTACTTCCGCTTAGTCTGCAATGTTTAAAAAAATTAATTTGTTAATGTTAATAAATAATATTAATAAAATAAATAAAATAATTGACAGTTATGAGTGATAGTTCGAAACGTAAATATAAAGGTGGTGCGGAGAAAGTAAGAGATAAGAAAATAAAAAAATTTGTTTATTATATAGTAATGGGGGAATGTAGTGTGGAATCTTGATCCCCGTGAAATCTTGAGCCGCCGTGGAATATTGATCCATGCAAAAATATATATAAATATGGATAAAAACTGGTTTTTTATTCAACAACAAACTTTACATATCAAATCTATACATATTAATGAGCTATAGTTTTTAAATATCAATATTGGGGATTGTTTTAGAGTTTAGAAAAATAGTAAAAATTTCATAAAAGTTACCATGTAAAAGGATATAAGATAAAATTATTTATATAAACGCTTTAGAATATATATATTTATACTTATATTTTTTTGTATCCATATTTATATATATTTTTGCATGGATCAAGATTCCACGTCACAGTGGGGCTTAGGTTTGCTGTAACCTGTATCCATTTGTATTTTTTGTGTGTTGTTGTATATTTGAAAATATTATACAACAAAATGTTCTATATCAAATATATAGTTCACGTACGGTATGTTGGCCCATATATTAATCATGTATTGATGTCACCTGGATTATTTCCCATAATATAAAAAATAAAAGCGTGGCCTAACAAAACAAATTAATAATTAAATACAAGAAATATGATAAAATATATGATTTGTGTATAAACTTCGAACTGTTTTTGTTTTATATTAATCATTTATCAATTTTTTTGGCGGAAATAGGAGTACTGTAGAGTTCTGAAACACAAACTCAATATTAAATAAAGAAATGTTTTGGAGAAAATGCTCAAACACACTTGGGTTTAGATCACAACAACTTATTTGTATTGAGAAATTAGACTCAAAAAATAATTTAAAAGTTTAAAACAAAAAAAGTATTGTATTTGCATTTCAATTTCGACATTTTTAGTAAAAACACTGAAAAGGAAGATATATTAAAACTTATTGATGTTTTTATAGCACTATTGGTGCAACATTATTTTTACAAATATACTACAAATATTTAGACATGTTTCAACAAGACAATATGCATTTTAAAAGAAAACGAGAATTAAACAAAGCATAAAATCCTATGTCTAATGTAAACATTTTATCCTATAACCGTAAAACGACGTTAAAAATAAAATTCAAGAACATCAACAGCAAGAGTTTAAAATAACAAGATCATGTTTTTTTAATTATTTTTAAAGTTCAAAAGAATATATTAAATATACTTATGAATATAGGAAATATGCTAAAAAGTATTTAACTTCCAGTAGCCGTACTGTTATCTATCCCATAGATATGTTTAAACACACTAGAGACGCTACATACCAAATTAAACATGAGCTTCCTTCCAGACGATTGGAATACATCAAGAGGCGGATTAAAAACATGTTGCCAATTAATAAAAAAGGTAAATGGAACAATTATCAACAACAATTGGAAATACAATAAAGATTTATCAGCTTGTTTAAAATATGAAAAGCGATGACCCAATAAGATAATTAATAAATTCATGACATATATCAAATAACATACATAATGAGCACTATAAATATAAAAAAATGTGAAATTACCGGCTGCAATGAACACATTCATTAATATAGTAAATTTACTAAACCTTCCAATTGCGAAGAGAAACATTTCAAACAAAATATAGAAAAATTGAATAACGTAAAGAAAAAATAATCTATTAAGACGATCATGCTCCTCTTCAGGTGTATTCTTGTAGAATTCTCCTCCTAAAACGAAAATAATGCCGAAAAATTGTAAAAGATTAATAATTGTAATCAATGATAAATTGGAATATTTTTGAATATTATTGCCTATCTTAATTAACACAAACTGTAAAAGACCGAAAAGCAACATTAAAGAAATCATTGACAAGTATTCTAGTGACATTTTCTGCTGAATCATAAACATTAGGAACGTCATACAATATACCACGAACAATGTAATCATAAAATACTTTTCAAAGAATAAAATCAAAGATTTTCTACATTTTATTCTAAATTCTTCTTTATCAAATACCATGGTTTAAAAAAAATGTTAGTTTTGTGAAATTCAATTACCGAAATGGTTAAATCGACATAATTTAAAAATTAAACAAAATTTAATACTTGCCTATGACAATTTCTTGTTCGATATTCGTCGTTTGTTTGATGTTTACAACAAAAATAACACGTATTAATTTTTAAACCATCTTTTATATCAAAAAACAAAGTACAATACATTGAATTAAATACAACATAAAGTTTTAATAACAATGAATATATGTAATAAAGGTTAAAATTTTTGTCTAACTCTCACCCTTAAAATAGAATTAAATATACGAATAAAAACATTTAAAAGAATTAAAAAGTATAAAAAAAAATATAAAAAATAATAATTGCGATTAACAATAAATAAAAAATCACTATGTATTCACCCAGATCTCTCAACATTTGACAACAGGATTGGTTCTGCACATCACCTCATACCTATAAAAAACTGATTAAATTATGAAAAGTAAACTCGGGTTCTTGTCCCAAAAATGTTAAGTTTTATTAAATTTTAAAGATTTTAAGCAAAAGATTTTCCATAATTTAATAAAACTCTTAAATCATGTAAATTTTTACATGCCACGAGCATCTTTCGTTTTCTTCTCGGTTAAACTTTAGTATTGAGCTCCGAGTTCGACTACTGTTTTTTTCGTGTTTCTTTTTAAAAAATAAAGGTTAAATTCTATGAATAATTATGTATTGTTTTAATAAACACAACTCCTAAAGACTATCAAATTCATGTTTTCTGCGGCATAGAAATTCAAAAAGCTTATACAACAATTCATAACATGTTCTCATTCGAATTGTTTTTTATCTTTTTAAGCCTGACAAATTTCCTTCAATTGTATTAATATCAAATCCTTCGGAATAAATAAATTCATATTTATGGATTACTACTATTTGATGTTGAAAATATGAATTTAATTTCATTGTACTTTTACCGCCATCAGTTACTACAATCGATCGTGGTAAAACATGCAAACATATTAAGTCGGTTAATGTTTTTACATTTTTTCTAAACAATCTTTAAAAATTTTTTTCTTCTAGGGTTAATTCAACCCTGCAAAAACCCAGCTATTTATAACATGGCATCCTTTATTGTATTTTATTTTCCCAATTTTTTATTCGTCTAATTAAACAATACAAATTAGTTTGCCCGTCATACAATCCAATTCATTTAAATCGGATATTAATAACTTAAAAATTAACTTTGTATTGTACTTAAAGTAGAACTGGAATGTTTAGAGATTAAATAAATAGTATTGAAACATAAAAGGCCTGAAGATAATAGAACACGTTTAAATATTTATTAAATTTCAATTTTTTATTTGGAAAAATACTATTCTTTAAAATCGAAATGTCTATTTTTGCCTTTAAAATTTAAAGATTGATAAATGAAAGTTGATTTTTTTCTCAGTAAAGATGACCCTTTATTACAGTAGGTTTGTGGTTTCGAAATGTTCTTTTAAATAAGGTAGGGCTTCTTGTTTGCTGTTTAAAGTATAGAAATGGTAAATATTTTATTTAAATATGTTTTACTCATGGAATTAAAAAACAGATAAAAAAGCAACAAAAAAATGCGTAGTAAGAACTCGGATGTAAAAACCAAAGTTAAACTTCAAATATTAAGTTTAAAGAGAATGGGGATAAAAGCATCATGTTCTATATTCCGATATGCTTTACATTTAAAAAGTGAAAATTTTGAAAACTATAAAACAGGATTAAAAGGATCGGTATATTGTAAAAACCATATGTGATTCCAAAATATGCCTTTCATGAGTAGACCATTTGCATCTTATTATGTCGGACTTCTTAAACATCGCCGTCTATCATTATTTTCTAACTGGTACACACATACTACTGTATTTTCGTAATATTCTTGTAGTTGTAAAATATTTTCAATTCAATGAGTCTTTCTAGGTATTCCTCGCATTCTTTGTGACCTTTACTTACAGCATATTTTGTTTGCAATTGGTCCAAATTGATTATAGAAATATAGCCGCTGTATGCCTGTTTTAGTGTGCTGCCCATTGTCTTTTCATTAATAAACTTTTATTTTACTTCATTATCAATTCTTATCACCGATCATGCATGTAAATATGAAAAACTAAAACCACTTGGAAACACGCAACACAGATAACAATTCCAGTGTTCTATATCCTATTAAGATCCTAGACGACTTTTGAAATGTACATAAATGTTTACTTGTATTCGAATGATCATTAGAAACCTTGATTGTTCCTCTAATTCTTCGGTTGGATCGATTTTGATTTATATAGTTGATTATCAGTACAAGTTTGAATAAAAGAGGATTTATAAAAACCAATCGTTATATCAATTGGTTGTTTTTTAGAACAGTTTAAAGGGGAAGTGTTTTGTAACAGTTGTGTTTATATCCCAAAATATTGGAATGATGAAATACCTACAGTTCGTTTCTTACTCGGAACATTTTCAAGACGTTCGGCTATCCTTGTATCATTTTACTAGGTAATTTGGCCCTTATTAAGATCTATTTTTACCTGACAAGCTGTCTTCACAATCAACTGTTTACTGGCACGATCGCCCGAACCTCGAATTTATTTTCCTTTCGCTATATCATACACAAATAATATAGGCTCGAGAAAATAGCGTATCAATAACATTCTAGAGCCCATTGTCTCTTTCGCTAATAATTACCAGATGGCTTCCTGATACAGAAGCAAGGCAGCTATGATCAACCAAATAAACCTAGTCTGTGAACCTTCATTTTAGGAAAGCAATTGCATATACCAAAACAAATATACCATTTTCAGCACATTAGCTGTTACCTTCATTATTAAATCGTTTTACTTATCTTCAGAATGGAGGGAATCCAAAATTAGGAATGTATTTTGAAACATATTGAAATTAGATAGTGGTAAATGAGAGCAACATTACAGCATAATTGTTTACCTATGACACATAACTGGGGAAAACACAGTTATTTGAGATCTTCGGACGAACCCCAGAAAATACAATTCACTCATATTCGTAGCAAAATATATTTTTTAAATTAAAAGAATCCATATTTCCTATATTTCGCAAAGTATTTTCGTTAATTTCATATAAATTTTTGAAGGCATTCTAATAATGAGGGATAAATAATAATTGAATAATTAATTAATTTATGAATATTTTAAAATTTGTAACACGAATAATTGATGAAAAAAGGGCATTCGAATACACATCAAAATGTGATTAATAAACCCACCACCTAGTATATGTTTTTTCTACAGCTATACGTGTTCAATAGACAATAGTAAGAAAGACATGGGTTTTTGTGTTTTTCTCGATGCAATATTAAAACTTGTAGAAAACGATTTAACGCTGTCTTTTGTAATTTTTTTTATTAAACAGAAGACTTCCTTTAAGTGTTTGCCTAAAGTTAATTAATTGTGGCGCCTTAAGGTTGATAGTGGATAAAACCAAAGCACATGTTGAAGTATTAGATGCTACAGTTGTAACGTACAACAAAAAAATACGTAAAAAAGTAATACGAAACTACGATGTATAACAGTAAATTGGAAGGGGTTGGTTTTACGGTTGAGATTGATGAGATCCTTCTTTTTTCAAACAAGCGAATAATTGACAGAAGTCCAGTTGGTGAATCATATTGGATTGTTGCAACACTTTGTAGATAAACAAACAACGTGTTTTTTGAGATAACAACTGGAGAAATTCTTCATTTTTATCGAGAATATAAACAAACAACGTGGAGAGAGGTACAAGAATGATAACTGATGGATGGAGAGGGTATAACTCTTTAACTGGCTTGGTGTATATACACTTCATAGTCGACCATTCAGTGGATTTGTATCTTCAGAGGATGTAACCTTACATACAAATACAATTGAAAGACTTTGGATAGATTTGAGAGACCAAATTCTTTTGGTAATTGGAGTTGACGATCTAAAAATGCATATTAAGAATTTCATGATGAATAGGGGTTAAATTTAATCAATAGTATTGAAATATTTGATTATTTAATTCGTTTACTGGTTGATTAAAAATTAAAATTTAGCTAATTAATTATTTATTATTTACCTCCATTATTTAATGCTGCCAACTTTTTGTTGATTTAGATTAATTTACTATTTTTTTAATAAAATTTAAAATTATACATAAAATGGTACGTCCTTAATATGAAGTCGCTGGGAGGTAGGGTCGCGGATTTGCCTAAAACGGGTATAAATATAAAAATAAAAAATTACCCCTATTTTTGAAATTTATAAAAAACAGGAGGATTTAAAAAATATATTTTATTAAATTTTCAAATAAATTTCTTTTTATCATATATTTTATTAGATAAGTTTCTATAAATGTCTTTGTTCTGTATATTTTAGGGATTCCTACTTTTATTGAAGACCAGTTTCCTTCAATTGTGTTTATATGTGTACCATCATTTTATTTTTAGATTCAATTGAATGATTTACAGTGTAGTAGGAATTAAATACTTGTTCTATATTCTCTTCATCCACAGTAAATATTTTTGAATTTGGATAAATATATTCCTTCATTTTAGACATCAATGTATCTTTGTCTCTTTTATCAACTTTACATAAAATAATCTTTCTTTCAACTGTTCTCTCTACAAATCCTAGCACCCATACCCCATCTACGGAGTGTCCCTTGTGGTACTTTTTTTTCAGAACTTCGATTCGTCTATCTCTACCACGATTTCATCTCCGCCTATTTTATTCAGAATTTTCTAATAATTTTTTATTAAATTTTCACACATTTTGAGCAGTGTATTTCCAACTACCTTTCTGCCGATTTTCAGACCCTTGGTGATGGTTTTTATGGGTATTCATTGACACCAAAGTTCAATGATTTTTAAAATCACCAATCTTCTTATTGAAAGAAACATTATTTGTAAATAAGCTTTTTCTTCTCCTACATTCACTCCAGTTTCATCTTTTATATTCCTTTGCAATATAAATAGTACATAACTGCACACACATTGAACATGTTGTATCAAACACGAAATTAACATAGGCCGGCTCGTTAGTAATGTTTAATTCGTCAGATGTCATAAAAAAGTTTGTCATTAAATGCGTGCTTCTTGTTAGACTATTATATAATAATTATGTCGATCGACACCTAGATTACTTTATATTTAATTATAAATGAAAATTGTTTTTGTGATTAAATATTGTTAATGTAATGTTTTTATTTGTAAGAAGGGAATAAATATTTTATTTAATTTTAATAAAAAAAATACACCTGTTTTATAGAAATTTTAAAAATAAGAGTAATTTTTTTATAAATATACCCATTTTTGGCAAATCTGCGACTCTTTAGCCAAATTATATATATATCAAACATATAACTCGTGTAGATAAGTTTAACCAATCTATTGATCTGGTATTTACTTCACTGGAGTTCTTTCCAGTACTATAAAAAAAAGTAGACAAATTCACCTAACAAAACACTTTAATAATTAAATATAAAAAGAAATAAGAAGTCTATGTTGTGTGTATAGAATATCTAATCGTGTTTGTTTTGGAGTAATATTTTTCGACTCTTTTGCATAAATAGTAGTACTGTAGAGTTCTGAAATACAAACACATCATGTATTAAAACGACGTTTTGAATAAAACGCTGAGTACACCCTGTTTTACGATTGCACCATCTTATTCGTATTGGCAAATTAAAAAAAAAAGAATCTCTTTATAATTTAAAAGCAACAAACAGTAATCTATTTGTATTTAAGAAAGAAATATATAAATACTTAGTGTATTTTTTATAGCATGGTTGGGTAATATTATTTTTGCAAATTACTACAGATAATTATCCATGCTTCAAAAAGCGATATGATTTAAAAGAAGACGAGCATAAAACTCGGCATAAAATCAAATGTCTAATGTAAGCATTTTATCCTATAACAGTAAAACGACGTTAAAAATAAAATTCAAGAACACTTACCACAACAAGTCAATTAATAAGCGCGCGATTTTCCAATTTTTTAATGTCAAATAAACAATTTAAATATATTTATAAAATACGGAAAACATATCAAATAAAACTTAAACTACACCAGCCGTACCCCTATTAAATCCAGGAGCAGGTTTAAACAACCCAGAAACGCTTTTTACCCAACCAGATAAAGAATATTCCCCATAAACTCGAAATTCACTAGGATATGAAATATCATCATAAAGCAGGTTAATTAAAAAAGTAAATGGAACAGTTAACAACAACAATTGGAAATACAATAAAGCTTTATCAGCCTGTTTAAAATATGAAAAGTGATGACCCAGTAAGATTATTAATAAATTCAGAAAATATATCAAATAACATACATGATGAGCACTATAAATATAAAAGAATGTAAAATTCATAGCTGCTATAAACACGTTAACTATCATTATAGATCTACTTAATCTTGCGATCTCAAAGAGAAACATTTCAAACAAAATATAAAAAAATTGAATAAAAAAAAGAAATGTCTTTTTATCGATACTACCCCATTCCTCTTCAGGCATAGTATTGTAGAATTCGCCTACAAAAACGAAAACAAAGCCGAAAAAATGTAAAAGATTAATAATTGTAATTAATGATAAATTGGAATATTTTTGAATATTATTACCTATCCTCATTAATACCAAATGTAACATACTTAGTATAATCATTGCGCCTACCATTGTATAGTATTTTCGTGGCATTTCCTGCTGAATCATAAACGTTAACGACGTGATACAATATAAAACGAACAATGTAATCATAAAATAGTTTTCAAAGAACAAAATCAAATATTTTCTACATTTTATTCTAATTTCTTCTTTATCAAATACCATGGTTAAAAAAAAGTGTTTGTTTTGTGAAATTTAATTACCGAAATGGTTAAATTGACATAATTTAAAAAAATTTTAAGGAAATATAAAATCTTTTTGTATAAAAGAGTCTTATCATAGTTTGTATTGGATATATGCCTAATATAAAATGCGTACAATAAAAACAAGCTGTATTATGTGGTTTAAGCGACTTCGTTTTAAAACAAGTGGTAATGTAATGAATTAATATAACTTATAATATTGGCTGAAGGGGGTTTGTGGGCGATGGTGTAGTATACGCCACCACAAAAAAAAATAATAAAAAAATAATTAAAAATTTAAAAAAAAATTGAATAATATTATACATCAAATTCAATTTAATTCAACCAAATAATGATTAGCTACTAATGCATAAAACGCGTCAAGAATGTTGTCATTTTCACCTTTCGTGACAACCACATACGAAAATCAATATAATTAATTTTTTGTTCAAATTTTAAACCTCTTTTTTTTCCTTCAGATCTATTTTAAGATTTGCCAACCAACCTTCCATTGTATTTGTATGTCGGTATTTTAGATTTTAAATTGTACGGAATGATTAAATGTTCGGTGTTTATACTTAATACCTATAAGATTTTCAAAATTCCAATTTTTCTTAAAATATCCCGGCCCTTAAGAGCTAAAAATAATAGATATCGGTTTAATAAACTGTTTTACAGGGAAGTTATTTTTTCATTATCTCGAAATATAATTACTTGACCAAACCATTTTTTAGAAACGCGCTCCATTCCCCAAAAAGCCAAATTTTGCGCTACCAACAACCTCTAAAATATTTCTGTTTCTTAGAAATTAGGGTTTCGTCAATTTCTACAACAATGTTCTCACTATCAAACATTTTTTGTTCTTCGGTAAATTCTACGAGGCAGTTGAACATACTTCACTCAAAAAACCATTCCAAGCCGCAATTGTCTTCTTACCGATACTAATCCTATTCAAAATCTTATTAGATGTAATGTCTTTCAACCAAAAATAATTGTAAAACATTATTTTTCTGATGATAATTTATTCTTCTCAAAAAATCTATTTTTGCGCACAGATACTTGACTACACTTTTTTGGACATCTAAAACAATATCACTATGAAATTATTTTTTCTTTTAATTGAAGTCATTACTATACCACAAGTGTACGTACAATTCCGTTCAATTATACATTGCGATTGTAAGTATTGGATGCATCGCAAATTTTCATGAACTTTATCAAAAAGAATCTAAATACCTTCATATTTCATTGATTGAAAATTTTTAATTTTTTTTTTAATTTTTTTATTATTATTTTTTTGGTGGCGTATACTACACATCGCCGGTTTATGGAAAATTGTACAGTAACCCGCCCCCTATTTCGAAAGTTAAATAATTATTTTTAATAAAATATTAAATTATAATTTTATAAATATTGTTTTTTGTTTATCTTTACTATTTAACTCCGAGTTGACCCACCTTTTTTTTTGTTACGTTTTTATAGGGCTTTTTTCATCCCATGAATAAAACATATTTAATAAAAGATGTATATTTCTAAAATTTCAGAATGTGAAGAAGAAGCCTAACCTATTTACAGAGTTTTAACTTCAGTTTCATCATCTGTTAACTTCAATTTCGGTATGTTTAAAAATATTGACGTTTATTTAAAGAGTTGGAACTTCAATTTCGGCAACATAAAATTCAATTTCGAAATATTAAAAAGAAATTAAAAAATTTAACTTCAATTTCGACATTACAAACTTCAATTTCGGTACAAATTTTAAAGGTTTTTAAACCCCACTCAAACCATGCAAAATTATAATATTAAAAATTACAATGTTTTGACGATGAAAACGAAAACGGAAACAGACCAGTAAATTATTAACAGTTCGACCAAGATGGAAGACATAGGATCATATTGGGGATCAAAACAGACTCACAACTTCAAAGATAGCCGAATACGAGTTATTGCCAAGAAACACGGTCTATTCTATAATTCAGCACTTTAAAATAACGGGCGAAATATTAGGCAAACCTAGAGGTGGAAAAAAATTCGAAAAGATAACACCCGAAATTAAAAGCAGAATATGTAATATGGTAGATGAAGATTGCCCCTTTACCTGAAAAGAATACTAGCATCAATTCTTGAAGAGTATGGCAAAAGTATTCTAACAACCACTGTGCATAATGTATTAAAAAAATGCGCTATACAATTAAGTTGATAAAACCGATACCGGAACGAAGCAATGATACTGCGGTAGTACAGGAAAGAAAAATCTATGTCGGTGATTTTCTGCAGATTGAAGAAAACTTTCCGGATTCGAATATATATTTTTTGGACGAGGCTGGATTTAACGTCTCCTTGAGGATTAAAAAAGGAAGATCAAAAATTAGCGCTACTCCGACATCGATTGTTAGCAATATACGTTCCAAGAACATAAGTATATATTGCGCAATGACCAAATATCATATTGTATTCTACGAAATCAACGATAAGCCATATAATACACAAACGTTTATGGGATACCTTTCAAACTTGTTTGATTATATAATTTCTCTAAACATTGATCAGTGCATGATAATTATGGACAATGTAAGTTTTTATAAGACTGAAGCAGTGAAACAAAAGATTGATATAGCTGGACATTTATTCGATATTTACCACCATACTCTCTTTTTTTTTAATCCGATTTAAAATCTCTTTTCTAAATGGAAAACCCATGTGAAGATGTCGAATTGTCTTGATGAGAACCAATCAATGGTAAGCATGAACGAGAGTATTCTTTCTGAATTACCAGCGATTGTGAAGGATGGTACATAAATATGAAAAGTTATGTGCGGCTATCTCTTGAAGGTCATTTAATTCTCGATTGAAGAATGTCGTTGGTTCTCAAATAAGATTAAAGTCTAATAACAAGGTCGGACAAGAAATAGCATTTATTTATATAAAAACATAGCATTCCAATAGGAAAAAATAGCATTTATAGCAAATAAACATGTAGACCTTAAACAATCAAATGTTATTATTCTTCAAAACTATCAACTTTGATTTCCTCGTCACTCAACACTTTAGTATAATAATAAAAGGAAAAATACTTATTTACGTTTACAGGCGAAAAAAATTCAACCTTTTGATAACATTTTTTTCAACATGGAAAAACTTCTCTCTACAGATATAGATGTGGGTGGGCAATTTTTTAACATCATATAATTAGAAGGAAAAATGTTTTCATTAGTGCATGATGCGATAATTTTTATTTCTTTTTGACTAAGACGAGCACTAATATATGATTTTATATTAGCCGGATCAACTTTATCATGAATTATTCGCACCAGTTGTAAACTCATCAGAGAATTTTGTACAGTATTTCAAAGCAAGTTCAAGTTTGGTTTTTTGTTCTTTTGACATTTTATGAGTAAAAAATATTTAATAACAGAATAAAAATAATACTTATAGCAAAAATTATAATTTAACCGCCCTAATAATAACCTAAAAACGTTTATTTGTGAATTTTAAATCCGATTTTACCTCATGTAATTTAGAATTTTATTTTAGTTTTGGATCCTTTTCCTTTTAGAAAGTATCCTGTTGACTAAAAATATATTTCTATATGGTTTCTCGTTAACTTTTCAAATATACAAGATTGTACCGAAATTGAAGTTTGTAATGTCGAAATTGAAGTTAAACATTTTATTTTGTTTGATTTATTTCTTTAATATTCCGAAATTGAAGTTAATACCTTTAAATAAACGTCAACTTTTTTAACCATACCGAAATTGTAGTTAACACATGATGAAACTGAATTTAAAACCCTGTACTACAAATATTACAGGATAAATGCTTTTTTTTGTAAATATAGATATGTTTAACCTCCTTTAAAAATCAAGTATACAGAAGTGGTGTATTACAAACATACATTAAGAATAAATAACAAAAAAATATATTAAAATAATTATTAAAATTTAAACGAAAAAATGGTTGGGTTTTAATTAAATCATTTTTATTTGAATATCATCAAATGTTTTAATAAAGTATCCATTAATAAACATTTTTTAACGAATGGATTTCCCTAGTACTTCTCTGTTAATCATTTCACTTACGTATAAGACTCCATTAATCATTTTTGATTGAATATCATCAAATGTTCTAGTAAAGTATTCATTAATAAATACCTTTTCACCGCCTTGATTTAACATTAAATTTCCTAAACAGACACAGATACTTAATTGTGTCATAAAACTATAAACGTAAAACAAATTAGTCACTGATTTCTTATTAAAAAACACAGTTATAATAACATTTAATATAGATAATATTCCGATAGAAATGTAATAAATGTAGTGCACGTTGTAAATGTAAAATAAAGAACACAAAGCTGTTAACATTATAAAAGATATTATGTTAAGCAGAGATATATAGGCTGTCAAAATCCTCATTACTGAATCAAATACGTTATAAATACTGTGTATAATAAAAATGAATAGAAAATCGCCACTTCTCTTTAAAGGTGACCCGTGTATATCTGGTGTTTTCGATCCTAGAAGTATTAAAAAAGTAAACACTAGGATATTGGCTATATCTAATGCAAAATTAAGACACAATAAGAAATAATCCACTCGCATTTTAGAGCTTTTAGGAACTAGCATCATTATAAGGTTTAATACAATCGAACAAGCAAAGGTAGGTATATAAACAAGAGGTACATCCCAAATAACGAGGAGCACGACGAGACATGCATCAAGCCCTAGTTTTAATAGCTTTATTGGTATGGTTTTTGTATTTAAAGTGTAGTTTTCATTCTCTTCTTCCATATGATCAAACAATTTTCATGTTTTTATGTTGTTGATTTCCAAGAATGGAATATTATAGGTTCTACTTTTAATCTTTTTAAAGGCACAAGGTCCTTTATAACACAAATTATTTTATGAAATTGTTGATTGGCTTATATAATAAGTTAAAAATATAAGAAATGTAGCGTAACAAACATGGCAAAGCGACGGATTGACAGAAAATGCCTATAATTTGAATAAAAATCTGAGCATACTATATCACCGATTTGGAACTAGTTTTTTCAAACGGATTTTGAAAATAATATGTTTATAATTTTATTTCATCAAACTTGTTAGCATATTTTAATGTAATTTCTAATCTATTTTCACCAAAATGTCTTCAAAAACAAACTTATAAAAAATACATTAACGAACCATACCGATTAATGATACTTCGCCCTTAAATAAATTTTACATAAACTCAAAGTTCCTTCCATTTTTGGGTATTTTTTAAAGATCGATAAACTCCTTAGAATGATTTGCCTTAAGATAGTTATGTCTCAATTCATTTAAATCTTTATAATCTTTCCAAGATTCGATGTAAATAATAGAATACTTTTTTTAACATAATTTGTTATAGCTACTGTCGTGCGAACAGACATTAAATAATTAATTAATGATTAATTATGTTAAAGTATTGATGACGAGTTTTAATTATAATGAAGATCTATTGCTAGAAAATAACAATTTAGAAATAAAGGAAAGTTAATTTTTTCTAGAAAAAGAAGATTATAAAAACAAACGTAAGCATGAGCCCATGCATATAAGAGAGAACAACAGAGGAGGTTATCAATAAATTATCATTATACAACCATCTTCTTTACACGATGCGCATTCCCGTAGAGTACGTTGATAGATTGGAAAAAATATTGGGGGATGTTAAAAAGTATGATGAAATGGTTTGAGATTGAATTTTTTTTCAAATTTTTGTTAGATAACTACAATTTTACACAAATTTTTTAATAAAAAAAGTTAAAAAAAATAGTCGTACCTGGGTTCGAACTCGGGGAGAGACAAACGATGAACCAGCCAAAAATTCATTGATATTCGGATGGGCAGTAAAATTATCGATTAAGGTTAAATTTTTCCTTTTTTATATTTTTAATTCAGAGTCCCATTCCATTATTGCCTATTTAAAAATTTCTGAACTCATCCAAGCTCTACTGATTGATTCATATTTAAAAGGTTTTGATTTTATATTTTTAAAACATCTAGGATTCTTATATTTCCTGATTATTAACGGCTTTCCTTTCTCTCCACAAATACTAGCATATAAAAAAATGGTTAATGGCTCTTTTGATAATTTACCCCCTGTGTATTTCTCCCTTTAAATTTGAATGTCTTATTAGGCAAAACTTTATAAAAAGGTCCTCTTTCATCACCATTGAAAATGTCTTTATCTTCGTATTTTTCGCGAAATATCGGCCTTTTTTTCTATCCAGTTATTGTTCGATTTAATATAAACATAATTTGATTCACCACTTATACTTCCATATGTTATTGGGTGTCTATATCTAAATCTATCTAACCAGCCGTTTGAACATAAAAAATTTGTCATTTTCATTTCATTGGCAATTTGAATTGCCTTTCCTTTAAAATCGTTCCGTTTATAGGAATATTTCTTGCTCTTTGTGCAGTGAACCATTGAAATAGTGCATCATCTAATTCTAAATCTATTGGTTTTCTTATTTTTTTGTTGAACTCGGATTTAATAAATAATTTAAATTCGTCGATTTTTTGTTGATCCAAATAACGTCTACTGTTGTTATCGGTATTTTATAGTTTCTTGCAACATAAATCTGTTGCTTCCTATTTCAATTTCTCTGATTATGCATATCTTTTCTTTTATTGTTATCTGATTTCTTTTTTTGCTCATTAATGATAATATTTTATTTATTTACAAATGTCACACGTTATAACCGAACTATTTTAATATTAATTTATATTAAAAAACGGTAAAAATTTTTTATCCGCTATAACCGAGTTATACTGTATATGTAGTTAAAATCTTTTCACAAATTAAAAAATAAAACTATTAAAAAATTTGTGTTCAAACTTGCCCCACTAATACCACTGACATATCGAAAAACCATATGCCCGCTCATAAATATTGTAAATGTCATAAAAACAAACCAAATATACCAGAAAATAATCAAAAAGCTATAAAAAGTTAATTAAAAACCAAGTTTTTTATTACATAACATCTTTTTCATACCACTATCAATTATATAAATTATTTGGAAGGGGTACAAGCACACATGTCATAGAAATAGATAGTGTGGTGATAAACAAAATTCAGATTAATTTTTTTAACAAATAGAAGGGGTCAAGTTTAATTTTTGCCTTGTTTACAAGGTTGCTGCATTAAACTCAATAAGAAATGTTTAACTAACCTAACAGAACTGTAAATAAAACAATATATAAAAAAAACAAGGCCCCATTGTAAACAGACACACATTAAAAGCCATGATTTTGAATTCACATATTCATCATCAAGCTTTGTGCCCTAAAGAAACTAAACAATTCCTCTTAATTAACAATTTGGTTTTAATTTTTAAATATTAAAAAATAATAAAAATTTTAAACTAGAGTATTTAATTTCTGGTGCGAGTTTTTAGTCTATTCGACTTTTAAACGCTTTGAATATTTGATATGTCATTAATTAAAACCCCATCAATAATTTTTTTTAGAAAAAAGATTTTCTCAAATATTTCTGTTTGTAAATCGTCAAGAAATTCGTTTATAATCGTACAAATGAAGTTCCTCTCCGAATTACAATCGAAAATTAAACTGCAAAAACAAAGTATAATGCTTAATTGTGTAGAAATACCAAAACAAAAAATGTAATCAGAGGCCGAAAAAACCTTTCTATAGGAAAATAGAAACACGCTAGTGACTAAGGCGGCAAAAAGTACAACAAAATACAGAAAGTTCAAGTTATAAACGTAAAATAACACACTCAAACAAACTAACATTAGCGAGGAAAGAATGTTAATAAAAGGAATGTAAACACCGAGGAGTCTTACAAAGAGGTCTAACAAGTTAGAAATGTTATGTACAATAAAAATAAAAAGAAAGTCTAGGACCCTATCACGAAATTCAACAATCAAAGTGTTGTTAATAAAGAAAGCAAAAAAGACAAGCAAGTTCCGACAATAAACTACCAATCAAAACAGTACGACGTATCTTTTTGTATTTAAGTAAGAACAATGCGACTATGCTTACACCTATTGAGCAAAGGAACGTGTTTATACAAACCATAGGTACTTTACTTAAGGCAAGCAACGAGGCAGAATTTATAGTTGTTATTAATTTGATAAAATTAATAACAAAGTTACTACTAAACAATTTATTTCTAACATTCAAACGTTCCATGGGGCGAACTTTTTTTGAATATATAAAGATCTGTTTTGATATCAAACATCGTTTTTAGAAATTTTGGTAACCCCCCCCCCCAAAAAATGTCGATTTTTGTTAATCAAAGGAGGACCCTTGGTTTTAATAAAAAAATTAAAAAATTAAAAAATTAAATTAAAGATTTAAAAAACGAATTTTAATAATTCAACCAGGTTTTCAAAAAAATCACCTGTAAGATAATTTTTCCGAAATATACCCTCATTTAAGTGTTCATCATATTTTCCTACACTAACTCCTCCCATTCCTTCTTTCACAGAACGCCAGAGACGTTCTATGTTTTGAGTGTGTATTTCATTATTGGTTGGATCAACAAAATGTAACCTATGGTTGACACTTTTTACAGTAAACAGTTCTTTTATTCGTGAATAACCTCTCCAACCATCTGAAAAGACTTGAGTCCCAGGCAAAACATGTGAATTAAAAACTTCAAGTAATTCATTGGAATTCCTTTTCCTAACGGTTCTCAGAAAACATTTTTTGGAAACTCTTTCAATGATACCAAAAACCCAAATTTGTTCACTAGCCAAAATGTTACCCCTGTTATATTTCCTTGTAAACAAATGGGCTTCATCGATTTCTACTGCATAATTTTCCCCACCCAATTTAATTTCCGTATTATTTATCTTTTCGGATATTGCATGTCTTATAAACCCAATATATGAATATACAGTTTTTTCATTTAATCCCGAATCCCTCCATAATTATGCATGCTATTGTTTTTTTTGATAAAAATGCAGCTATAACATAGAATAACTTTTTGATATTTTTTTGTGCTAGCCACTCATTTTTTAAAATTGAATATTCTTTACGGCATCCGATGTTATCACACAACATGACAAAGCCTAAGGAATGTCTTGATCTTTCGGTTTTTTTTGTATATCCCTGGTGACATTTTGGACAAAGGAAGCCGAATAAATAGACTAAATTTGCTTTTTCTAAAATATATAAAATGAACTGAGAATTTTCAATGTTTTTAATTATGTAATTAAGATTGATTTTGGTGCCGTAAATGGTCATCTGTCTAGTTGGGTTGAATTGTTAAAATTCGTTTTTTAAATCTTTAATTTAATTTTTTAATTTTTTAATTTTTTTATTAAAACCAAGGGTCCTCCCTTTGATTAACAAAAATCGACAATTTTTGGGGGGTTACCGAAATTTTATCTTAGCTGCGAACAAAAAAAAATAAGAATTAAAACCTAAAACAAATAAAAGACGTCGGCAAACCCAGAAAAATTGCTATTTTCAAGTTGTTTTTTATTTCATGATTTACAAAATTAAATTTTTAACAATCATTGCCCTAAATGAAAATGATATTCATGTATCTTTTTATACATATCAAGTAAAAAAATGGTAAGACAGTAGAATTTGGGGTAGGTTCGAATCTCGAAATAGTTTAAAATTTTTTACATAAATTAAAAATATAAATTGGATTTTATTTAACATAATAAAGCTATTAAACTTCTCAATACTTGTTTTTTTTTTCCCATATTATGATTATATTCAAATTCAACAATATATTTTTCAAGTTGTTTAAAAGTATTATATCCTGAAATTTTTTCTTTGATTGACTTCCATAATCTTTCGATATTTTGCGTATGAATTTGATTATTATTTGGTTTAACGAAATGTAATCGATGGTTAATTATTCATGGTTGAATCCAATCTCACTTAAACGAACATAACCTCTCCACCCATCAGTTATTACTTTAGAATTTTGATTAATATTGCTTAGCACAAAGGCTTCATAGACAAGCCTATTTCTTTCCCTAGTTAATTTTAATCTAATTTCTTTTGTTGTACGATTTATACAACCTAAAATCCAATAACGTCCACCTCTCATTATTCTCCCTCTTCCGTCTCTCCTTGACACTACATGAGTTTCATCAACTTCGATTACTTCACGGATATTTCCAATTTTTATTATGTTATATATATTGTTAATATCATGCATTTTTTTACAACTGAATAAGCTGTTTTTTCTGTAATTTTTAATTGATCCACTATATTTATGATACTTATATTTAGACAATGAAATAAATGATTTGTAAAACTACTGAGACATCTAAATTTAAATTTTCAAATAAAGTATTTTTAAAAATTGAATGAGATTTTCTGAAATTTGCAGATTTACATCTCCATCTTTCTGCATATATACTTTGTAAATGTTGCTTCTCTTTTTTTATTTCTTCGCCACATAAGCAAACCTGGGATCATGTATCGTTTCTCCCCCCCCAAAAATTTAATGTATTATTTCTCCCCCCCAGGAATACAAATTTAAAATTAATTCTATTAAAATATAAAAATTAATTAAATTAAAATATTAAAAATACTTAAATTAAAAGAGTGAAATTTATTAAACAGATATGTATAATTAATTTAAAAACTAGTATAAATAAATTTTAAAATATGATTGGTATTGAATGATTAAAAGTAAACGATAATTAAGTTTAATTAAATTAATTATATTTTCCCAGTTTTTATTGTGTATATTATCTTTCCACATCCATTCGTATAAATAATCTTCTAAACTATTGCCAGAAACGCCTTTCATTTTTTTTACCCTTAGTTTCGCTTTAGCCCAGTATGATTCAATCGTTTGGGTATTTACTAATGTAAGTGGGGTCAACGAAATAAAGGCTATGGTTAACAGTTTCGTGCTGGAACCCGAGTCTATTTATGTTGTTGTAAGCCCGCCACTTGTCACTGTAAATTATCGTTCCGGGAAGACATATTTCTTGCACAATTGGAAGCAAACATGCAGCAGATCTGTCTTCTACCAATGAAATATATATCTTAGCAGGTTTATAAGCAGTATCTGCTATGCCAAATACCCATAGTTCATTCTCTGCTGCCCTGCCACGATGATGTTTGGGCTTGTGTCGAAATAAACTTTCGTCTATTTGACAAATAACCCACGACCTCCTAACCTTATTGGATTTAACTCGAAATAGTACTTACAATACCGGCGTAATTTTGAAAAAAACACGACCCAGCGGTAATCTTCCTATTTCAATTTCATCAGTTATTGAGGCCTGTGCATCATCCTTTACCCATTTGTATAGAATATGAATACATTTATTGAGACTTAAATTAATATGTTCGAAAAATGTATCCTTTCTAATAGAAAATCAACGTTTTGCCCATTCACATTCTCTGTTCATGCATCTGAAGGCTACACCATCTGCTGTTTTTTCTAAACAACTTGGTGCATTAAAACATCACAATGTGGGCAGGGCTTCAGTTTTGGTATAAGCCCAACACTAGCCAAATAATCCAAATTTTCGGAATATACTGCCATATATTTTTGGAGCTAGGTTCGTATGAAAAAAATTATTGGTCATAAGGATTAAAAAAACCGAAATATTTATTTATAAAACCTTTTTACCTTGATTTTTGTTAAAATTGATACTTTTTATTTATTTAATTGACACAAAATTCTAATTATTAGGTATTTTTGATTAATTTCTTTTAAATATTTAATTAATTTAATTAATTAAATATTTAAAAGAAATTCTGATGTATCGTTTCTCCCCCCCCCCAGCGGGGAGAAACGATACATGATCCCAAACCTGTTGTCTATGTATTAGATGTAATTCCTTTGCGAATTCGATAGCATCTACTTCTGTTTGTGTTCGGTTCCATATTATATTAAAATTCATTGTGGATTTTATTTTTTTGTAAAATATTGAACGATTGCAAAATTAAAAATTTTAAACTATTTCAGGATTCGAATATACCCTAAATTCTACTGTCTTACCGATATTTTAATTAAATATTTTTAAATTTCTCATCATTGTTACGAATGTTTCATCTTTAAATCTCAATTTAAACATAAATTCTGTAAACATCAGGCTTGTCTCGCTTCTACATGTTATAAATCTTGCTCTGAATTCGCGCTTATAGACACTCCATCTGTTTTCAATCGCCTGTGTGTTTGCTCCTGTTCTGGGATCAATAAAGTTTCTACTATGGGCTCAAGGCTGTAAAACTCTAATAAATAAAATTCATGATACCCCCCTTTAGAAATAATAAATTTTTGAATAAATAATAAATTAACATTTAATCAATTTTTGAAGTAAGAAATTTTAAAATGGCCAATAAACGTCTCTCTTATTTGCTCAGAACTCTTTTTTCTTAAATTATTATATCGATATACAAATTCAACTAAAAAATATTTCAAATTCGCTTTTTTATACCTCTTCTTCTTTTGATCTCATATTTAAGTAAGCTCCATAAGTTTTCAATATTGTTCGTATGGAATCCTTCAATGTTTTTGAAATCAACGCCGTGGTTAACGATTATATGAACTCCACTTATTGACTCGATTGCACCAGGGTAAGATTTATACCCATCCGTTATAACAATAGTATTAGGCTTGACATGTTTTTAAATATTCTTTTAAATTCTTCTAATGATCTTATTTTTACAATTTCAAATCTTATTCGTTTTGTTTCCTCTTCTATAAATCCAACAAGCCAAGTGATACCAGGTGTATCATCGTCAAGTTTTGAAGGATGGGTTTCTAGTTCTCCATGACATATTGCTGTTTCGTCTACTTGTATTCGGCTATTTGTTCCACCTATTTTTTCATTTTCTGTTTTATTTAGTTCTTTTTGCAAAAACAGTTTAAATATTACTTTTTATTTTTTGAAAGGTATGTTTAGATATACTTACATTTCTCAAAATATCCTTTTCATAGCAGTTTTCAATCCATTTAAAAACACATAGAAAATAATCATTTAATTTTATC
>CAUVYK010000492.1:72303-146461 GCA_963556175.1 Tipula confusa
TATTTGTTCTTTATTTTAAGGATTATACCATTACTTTTTTTCTATCAATTTTCAATACACTTGTTATAGTTTTAACATAGATGTCTTTACATAACAGTTCAACCTCTTTTAATGGGATTTTGATCAACCCTTAAAGGTGAAACAGGACATCTCTTGATAAACAACCTTTCTGCCAAAACCTTCTTCATGTGGACTTTCTATTTTTATAAATATATTTGCTTTACTTAGCTGTCCACAATTACAACACGTAGTATCAAATTTATGTTTGTAAAAAGCAAAATTAAAAATATTTTCAAGTTATTCACGGGATTTGAAAAAATTGAAATTACAAATAGGGCTTTTTTATATAAAAAAAGCACAATTTGTAATACAATGTCATATATTATGTAAATTATGGGAACAAATATGTTATTTACTCTTTACTGGTGTTTCTACTATCCCTGCCGATTTTTTGTCTTTGTTTTTTATTTTACTCAACTAAGCGTGTTATGTATTCATCGAAAATTCTCCGTTACGAGCTCCCATCTTTTGTTATAGAAAAATGGGTTTAGCAATATTTTTATATACAAATATTTAAAATCAGTCTTGGGAATTCTTAATTAAAATATTTATTGTTCCAGAGAAATGCCTTTAAAAACCTTAAATGTATTTATAAACATTCTTTGAAGAGGCTCTAGATATGATTCCAACCCAAAAAACCCGTTTTTTGTTGTATCCTCTGAGAAAACAATACAAAAAATCCATCCGATATAACTAGCAAATATCAACATGGATAAACAATAATATATATTTTTCGCGTAATAATCTTTTGAAAAGATGCTTTCGTTTATTATAAAGGCGTGGGCTACAAGAAATAAAAGATAAATAGCCCAATATACATTGTATGCGTATAAAACACAAACAAACAGCAAACATATTGGTATCTGTAAATATTTTAACCTCCCTTTAATTGATGATATCCCCCCGATAACAAAATTATATATTATTTGAATAAAAAATACGAATAAAAAATCTTCTTGTCGTTCAATAAAGCGAAAAGTGTGATTTTCCGTTAAATTAAACGTTGGATGTAATGCTGTGAAAGCAAGTAGAGTTGCTAAATCTAAAACTATCATGAAATAAAATAACATTTTTGGTTCTTGGAAAGAAGCTTTTGTATAGTCTCTTCTTAAAAATAATGTGTATAAAAAGGACAGCCCGAATGTAATTAAAATTATAGCAGGATCCATTGCAACAATAAAACTACACCACAATATGAAATTCAAAGCCAATTTAATATCTAATATATACGTGGTTTTCGTATGTTCTTGGTTTGTCATTGATAGGGTTTTGAAATTATAATTTTTAATCCTTTCATTAATACACCCAAACGGAACATTGTAATATCTAAAATGGATTTATTATAAATAAAAATTAATTGATGTTTTTGGGTTTTCTTTAAAATGACCTAATTATTCAATTGTGTTAAATATATTTAAAAAACCATCTTGGCTATTTCTGTAATAAGTTATATCCACTGCTAGTAATTAAACATTACGTCTAATATAGAGACGTATTCGGTGTTTGAATCACTTAACAGAACCCAATTTCGTCAAAACGGCTAATGGACCCAAGTTTAGATACATTCGAGTCCAGTACTTTATTTTATTTTTCAAACCTTAATATCAATGAGTAATAAAAGGAAGAGGATTAATGTCGAAAATTCTTATGAGACTTTTGTAAGGGAAAAGATCAAGAAAATGGTTTGCTGATACTCTTTGAGTAGTCTAAAGAATATTAATTCAAATAGTATGTTGAGATGCAGCAGAAAGACTTGTAGAAAATATGAGTCAATTTTTACCAGCAAGATGTTTTGCAATACTTCGTTGCATCCCAGAGAAGTATTTAATATAATACTTTCTATCATAAGCGGGAACAAAACATAGTCTATCTCGCTTCTTAATAATGTCAACAGAAAAGCAGTGAAACGAATAAAAAAGTTTTATTAAAGGTTTTGAATATTTGATTTTTGGGAATGAATGAAAAGATAGGAGGACCCGGTATTATTGTTGAAATCGACGAGACGAAATTCGGCAAAGATAATATAATAAAGGACACAGGGTTGACAGTGTTTGGGTGTTGGCATGGTGGAAAGAACCCAAGAAAGAAAAATCATTGTTACAAAAGTTGAGAATCGAAAAGCTGAGACACTAAGCGTCTTAATAATAAAATTTATCAAGCCAGGCTCTATTATATATTCTGATAAATGGAAAGGCTACAGAAATCTTGTGCGATATGGTTTCATTCATAACACAGTGAACCATTCAATTGAATTTGTAAATAAAACTGATGATGTTCATACAGATACGATAGAAGGAAATTGGTAAGCTTAAAAGAACTAACACCGAAAAGATATCGCACGAAAACACTTATCGATTCATATTTAAATATTTATATGTTAAAAAGAAAAAGCTCTACAAACTTAATAGAATATTTATTAAATATTTTATGATTATTCCTCTTTCTTTTTTTAATTTGGGGTTGAAAAATAAAATACTGGACTCGAATGTGTCTAATATTGGGTCCCACCTCCCGTCAAAACATATCTTTTATTAGATATGTTTGATAATTATTAAACCAACAAATGATCTCACCCCAAATATATTGAAAAAATAAAATATTAAAAAAAAGTGATAAATAATCTCTACTTTTTTATTCTCTTTTTAAATTTTCTATACATACGTTCCATAAATTTTTATTCTCGAATTTCTGACGCCAAATGAACTCTAACAATTTACACTTTAATTGTTGACGCGTTATTATTCTAACAGAAACAGTTATTTTGATTTTGGACCATATATCTACAATGTATTGGTCTGATATACATCCAAATTTACAACCTCTAATTTATGTATAACGATTCGATGGATGAAATCGACTTACCTTTTCAACCCTTCATATTTTTTGTAACCATCGATGTATTTGTTGATCCAGATAAACATGTTAAAACATTAATGTTATTAACGACACTGGAATACGTTTTCTACAACTTTAAAAAATTTATCCTTGCCGGTGGTATTTCAACATAATGACCTTCAGCATGATTCATTTTATGACCTTTGTAATTTCAAGTTGCTCAATACTGCTCAGGATCCTTAATTTTTACATCACTCATTCATTGAAGTAAGAACAGCATATTAATACGTTTTAAAAGAAATCCAATCATATGTTTGGAGAAACCAGCTATGGTATGTATTGTTTAAAAGGCGACTTTGTCAACCAACAACATGCAATTTGAGGAGGTAATGAGTTTCCAACTGATTTTTTTCAAAAAACTTACAGTAAAAATTTATTTGGGGTTGCGGCATTTTGAATTTTTACATTTGTTGGAATTCAACATTTGTGTTTACTTTGAATACTCACCCTTGTTATGAATTTTGGGTATTTTTAATTTTTTTTTCTAAATAGTTTATTGGGGTTGGTTTATCGGTTAATATCGCTGATATCTCTGTTATTGTTGGAAGCATTGGGGTTTATTACTTAAAGTCTTATATATTTTTTAAAAAGGAGATAATTTATTAGATATTAACTTAGAGCTTACTTATATGCCTCACCCAGTAATTAGAATTTAAAATGTATTTATTATTCTTCCAAAATATGTATAACCCTATAAAGAAGATTAAAGATTCTGGCATCATCCAACTTGAGTCTACATATTTCCCAGTAGGTATAGTAGAACATTGCTTGGACTAGAACAATATAAAAGTTATATAAATAAAATTCTTTTAGTGGGATTTTATAAAAAATATTTTTTTGGTCTTGTTTTCTGAAATATTAAATAAAATAATCTTGTCTTTTATAAACAAATACTGAAACATTGAAAGTTCCACTGGATTTATGAAAGAGGATTCTGAAATCTTGCTCACAAAAGCGAACGAGAAATAATTCGTATTTTGAAGAAAGTGATTTTTTTAAAGGCCTTTTGTTCAGACTTCATTGGGAAATTATTTTTTGGCTGATAAACGAAATCGTCATTTAAGATTAAATGATAAATCATGTTCCCAAAGGATTTTTTTTGAAGAAAACAATTTTTGATAAAAACCACGCTAAATCTATTGTATTCTTTTAATTAAAGAAGATCTGTTTCTAACACCCTCGAAAAACTTAATATTTAAAAGAAATGGCCGTTGTTTTTATAAACTTTTTCTTCACGCATTTTATTTTTTCTTGGCAATTTTTCAGTCGAAATAGTCGACCCGGATATTGTTGTTAACTTTTATGAAATGTATCTAAATAATGATATTTAGAAGTATAAAGCATTTAATACACTATATATGAGGGGTAATGTAGACATACGACTACGATCCTATTTTTAATGTTTGCCTCAAAGATCGAGTGCATAGCGTTTGTTTTTTAAATAAAGAGATTTAGTGTCGTTCATAGAGACTACCTTGCCTCTCACGTTATGTTTTTATTCTTAGTTTTACACATGTTGTGTAAATCATTCAATAAATTTAGTAGATTCGACGGTATACACAAATTGGGTTAAATAAAATTTTGTTTTTATGATCAAAATGTTGAGACAATAATATACAGATATTTCTGTATTGAAATTCGACGTTTTTACGTGCTCGGGTTAGTTTTGGGTATTCGTTTAATTTGTGAAATCGAAGACATGGATTTATATTAAAAAAAGGGTTCAGGATTAGATAAGTATTTAAGTTTTGATTTAAATTTATATTTTAAAGTTGAGTGTTATTTATATTGAATCGAATATTTTTTATTGCTCATTTTTTTTAACTTTCATGATCTGGGCTTAATTCTTCCACACCTCTTTAGGAAACGATATATGTTTATTGTATTTATTAGAATTTAAACTCGCTGATATTTACTCATCAAAAAAGCAGGGATCATAGACAGAAGAATAACTGGGTTATAAATTTATTTTAAGAGTCCATATCTGTATTAATTTTACACCATTAAAAAATCAGGGTGAAAATATCTCTTTTAAAGATCCATTAATACTATCAAGATAAATAAAAATAATGTCATTAATATTCCAAATATGTAAATTTAAAGAATTAATATTTCCTTCCCCATTTTTCATATTTTTAATGTGAATTATTTTATTTCATAATATTTTGTGCTCCAATACTTTTTTTATTGATAATAATTGTTGTCTATGTAATTAAAGCGTATTATAAAACAAGAGCGAACAGATCTTCGTCATTTTCTTTCACTGCGGTCGCGAGGGGTTCAGTTCTAAGAGATTCTGGATGATAAACATGGGGTTAATATAGAATAAAATGGTTCCATGCAGACGAAATACACTGTAAGTTATTTTTCGGTGTTGTAATGTCAATAACATCTAATCCGAAATTTCGATCATCTGTCAGAATTTCTGCACATAAAAATTGCAATTCTTATGGGCAGTGTTGTATTACACAGAATTTATGGAAACAGTGAAGAAAAATTCAGTATGTAGGCTATCGACGGTATAAACAGACAGGGTATATGGTTCCTTTGTAAATAACGATCCTTATCATATACATGTATGTTTATAGAACTTGGCAGAGGATTCAAGTTATTATTTGAAATTTTAGATAATCATTACTATCAATATTATTATAGAATAGTCAGGGATTTAACAACACAGGATATACTAGGCGGAGAAAACATGATTCATGACATTTGTATAAAAACATTTAGCGTTGATATTAAATACAAGATATGTATTTTAAATTGGTTTATGTTGCTCACTGATTACGTTCAATAAATTTATAAAATTCTCTGTATTAGAAAATATAATATTTTAAATTCATGTTCTATGTCTTCAGAACAAAGATGTTATTTTTCGACAGTAAAGACAGTTATAAATCATCTCTTATAAAGTTAAAATCCCATATTCACAAATCATTCCTTCCAACTTCAAATAAAGCTCATTTTATATCGAAAAACATAAATAATCAATTTTTCTTCGACCTTAAATCTTTTTAAAAGATCCACAACATATTTTAATACAAATGATTATAAATTTCTAAAAAAGTTTTAATTATATTGGCCTATTAAATAGTATTTTTTATGAACATATATTATCTAAACGACGAAATCTTAAAGTTATTCAAAATAAATCAAATGAATATTAATTCAATTGAAATATTTCTCGTGCTTTTTATCTCGGCAGTTGTGTGCTTAAACTTCCGATCTTTCTGTTTTTTCCTCAGATACCAGTACATAGAAGTAACTTAGTTCTATTCCTAAAGTTTTGCTTTTAATCCTATGATGTCTGTGATCAATTACATTCAAGCATTTGTCTCATTGTCGGTTAGTTTAAATTTATAGGCGAAGAATTTTTTGATGAATTGCTCTGACATTTTGTATGTTTATGTATATCGTTATAAATACATTGTCCTGTTTCTAGATTTGCAAACAAAAGCGAATGTTTGAGGATCTTTATAATAAATTACAACCACCCATGTTGACACCAGCATATATAAATATTGTCGTAACTATATATTTATAGAAAAACACGTGATATATTTTCATCTATAGAGACCCTACCATTATATTTTAATATGTAGCCAAAAATGCAATATTTTGCTGAACTTTCGGGTTTATTGATATGCAATCGAATGCTCGTAATTTGAAATACCGTGCTTGAACAGCAGGGCATCGTTAGACATAATCTCAAATCAGGTTAAGATGAGTATTAGATTTAAAATCTGAAATAAATACTATTTAAAATCAAATAAAGGAGTTTTAGACTTAAAGGTTTTGTTAGAGTCGATTTCCCTGTTTTAAATTATTTTGTTGCCCTCACTTTAAATCGCAGCTAAAGAACATTTAGACCGTTATTGAATTGTAAACTTTCAATAACATTGCGCTTTTCCCCCTTTGTTTTAGTATTAAGTACCAATTGTTATAATTTAATAGACTTATAAAGACAAGCATAGTGGGATCAGGTCTATTTTATCATTTTCCGTTCAAAAGTAATCACAGCAAATCCCTTTTCATTACAAATACTTTTGGTAGTTTTAGCAGTACCTGATTTTATCCATTACCTTTACATATTCTGTCTCAAATACCTGTAATTGGGTAAATAAAGTAGTATTTATGATATCTCGTTAAACGTTTATAACAATTTTATTTCCTCAACTTTTTAAAGAAATAAATTCGTTGGTATGAATTATATTTCTGAAAACAAAAACGTTGCTAACAAATATCGTGTTGTATGCGCCATTAACTATAAGACAGCAATACACTTCGAACGAAATAATCTCTATTGTCGAAAACAATATTTCTCTCTCGGTACCTTTTTCCCCTATGATTAACCATCATATCGCCAATTACACGACATCTCCGGGCCAGGTATAGGAATTAGTATATATACAATATAATATAAACAACCTCTTTAACTTTATCAAAGTTGATCCAATAAAGAAAGACAAGATTAAGTTTGTACAAGCCTTAATTTATTGAACAGATGTCTTGATCCTTCAATAATGAGTGCAATTATCAATGAAACATCCGTAATTATAATCACCCGCGTTATTCTTAGAAAGGGATGATTCCATAATACATAATCAAAACAACCCCCATGTCTTTTCAATGATATAAGGACATGCCATTAAATAAAGAAAAATAAGCTTCCAGATTGTTCGTTTGGTGTTTTTTTAACTCTTTTAAAAATAAAAAGAAGATATTTATACTATCGGGAGGCTTATAATCTATCTGCTCTAAAAACAATCCTTTAATAAGATTCAATAAAAGGCTTTATTCAATATGAATAATTAAATGTACTAAAGATCCGCGATTTATTCAAATGTATTAAAAAATAAATCATTTTCATTCTATTCAGAATATCTTCTCGTATAAAAAACCAAGATTTATAATATTTAAATCGTAGGCCCCAAATTCTTCAACACTATAAAATTGATTTTAAATGATTCGGCAATCTCCTTTTGATCATCGACGACAGCAAACAACCCCTTTCCTTGATTAGACACCCCAATCTTTATTATCTTAAACCCATTACCATCGACTACCAGCCCTGCCTGAACAAACCTCTTTAACCCTTCTATCGACTGCTCGTTACGTAGCACAAATATAAGATACTTACCAAACTTCAATTTATATTCCTCCTCTAAAATGTGTTTAGAATTGTATTTGTCTTTCAAAATCTGTAGATTAGATTGTAAATTTTCTTTAAAATCATTAACCAAGATAGTAAAGAAATAGAAATCTTGCCATACTTGTTGATAGAAAGATTTTGTCTTTATTGTTATACAGTAATTATCTATTATCTTTGAGCTTTTTTTATGGTTTAGTAACTCTTTCTCTGTACCAACACCCCAGTTACTTCCTTTTTTACCATTGATTTGATCATTCAACAAAGATATCAAAAGTATTTTCAATACCTCGCCAAAGAAATTGTTTTTAGAGATAACAGACAAGTTCAAATATTCAATCAATGGTTTATAATCGGTCGTGTCGATACAATTCTTTATTAAAATTGTTAATGAAGATGGATTGGAAAGAACTTCTTTGAATTCTAATGACATCAACATTTTGAATAGTTGGACAAATAATGTGTGATTTTTCTTCTTTCTAGTAAATAGTTTGGAAACGAGGATGATTGAGACAATAATAATCGCGACGATTAATAGTTTTATAAACAAATCCATGGTCTATTTTTTATAAAATTCTTTAAAATTTAATTTCCAAAAACAGTAAAACAGAAAAACAGAAAAACAGAACATAATTTTTGGTTAATTTGCGGAGTTGACACCCAACAAAAATTTAGAATTAATTTTAAATAAAATTATTTAATAATTAATTATGAATTTAAATTAATAAAAAGTTAAAGATATCATAAAAATTGCGGAATTGAGAACTTGACTATTGAATTGACAAGCCTTGATTTCATTTTTGCTAGAAATAGTTAAAATCCAAATTTGTACAAAGTGTGTTGTACCCATGACAAGAATCATTAAAACAATCATATCGCTGTTCTAAGTAAAATTATGATAGGAAATGTTCAAATGACAAGAATTTATTTACTGGAAGTATATTCCAAAACTTAGAATTGAACAAATTCTAATTATCCTATGTGAATTGTGTAAAGGAGTATGAAATATGGAACTAGAAATAAATAGTCTACGTTGCTATTCCATATTTAATGATTTGGCATTTATTTATTTTTTGTAAATTCATCACAATGAACAAAGGGCGGTCCTGGTTTAACCAAAAGAAAGTATCATCGTGGAGGTTACTGAAATATACAGTATGGGCGGTTGGCGGTGTTGTAAGAGGGTATCCATAGTCCTCCTTTTTTGAAGTGGTAGAAAGCCGTAGCAAAGAAACTTTAATAGAGTTTATACGAAGTATAATAGCTCAGGGTTCAACTATTGTTACAGATTATTTGAGAGGCTATTTAAACTTGCAAAAAATATTATCTAATTTGGGAATTGTTCATTTAACAGTTAATCATTCAAAAGAGTTTATTAATAAGAAAACTGGTGAACATACACATACCATTAAAGGTATGTGATCTGTAGAGCTATGAGGAAAGAAGGAACTAATCATGGTTATTTGATGAATGTTGTGAAAAGGGGGCACTTCCGCAGAACTCCCCCTCCCTTAAAAATAATTAAATAAATAATTATTAAACTATTAAACTTTATAAGGGTTTGCTACTAATATAAACAGTTATAAAGTTTAATAATTTAATTTAATAATTATTTATTTAATTATTTTTAAGGGAGGGGGAGTTCTGCGGAAGTGCCGAAAATGTTTTATATTGATAGGTTTAAAGTTATTTATAGGAAAAATTTACTAGATATAATGTTAGATTAAATTTGATTCGTTTTCATTTTAATTTTAAATTACTTTATTTAAATTCTTAATTAATTAGTAAATAATTTTATTTAAAATTAATTCTAAATTTTTGCTGGGGGTTTACTCCGAAAATTAACCCAACTTTTTTTAATAGATAGGAACATAAGAGAGTCGTCTTGTTAAAGGATTGGAACATGAGAACAACATGTTTTTGAAACAGAAAAGAATCTAAGAACACATGATTTAAATGGATTATATTTTTTTATAAAAACACAAATCTAAACCCATCAACAATAAACGAGTTTTTTTTACAACACTTAATAATCAAAAGTTTAATTTACTGTACTTCCTACACCTCTTTTCTTAAAAATAACTAAGAGTTTCACCAAAGTATATTTAAATTAAAGCATCTTTTACATTATTTGTGATTCATATAGACACTTCACACCATAGAAAGAATATTTTGAGAATAGAATAATATCTCCAATGTTCTGAACGGAATGAATATCAATCACCCGAAATATTCGGAAGCAGAAGCCGGGACATTAACATTAAAAACCAAGAAGTTTTTTATAGCAAATATATTAATCATATAAAACACTTCACAGGTCAACGTTATCATAGAAGAGACAAGCTTAAAGATCTTTAACAACCTAGGCCCTTTAATCAGTGTCACGAACGCGAAAGTATTCACACACAGCTCTAAAATAATTGAGACGATTATACCTCTAAGAGACCAAACAGCAAACTTCCTGTTTATTGTAACGAAGCTTAATTCATACATCGGGTACTTAAAAGCAATTAGAACTAGGGATATTAAGATTGTTATAGGTAGAATATTGAATAGTCTTTGGATCATGTACAACAGAATAGTGTCAGCTATCAACACAACAATAAAAAGCCATTTATTTATTCCCATACTCCTTTAAAAGGAAAAGTATATAAGTTTTGAAGGGATTTGACAATTAAAGGGGGGCACCCCTTTAATTGTCAATTGAGTAAGTATTTAACGATAAAGTTTATTAAATAATTGTTTATTAAATAAATATAATAATTAAATAAATATAATAATTAAATAAATATAATAATTAAATAAATATAATAATTAAATAAATATAATAATTAAATAAATATAATAATTAAATAAATATAATAATTAAATAAATATAATAATTAAATAAATATAATAATTAAATAAATATAATAATTAAATAAATATAATAATTAAATAAATATAATAATTAAATAAATATAATAATTAAATAAATATAATAATTAAATAAATATAATAATTAAATAAATATAATAATTAAATAAATATAATAATTAAATAAATATAATAATTAAATAAATATAATAATTAAATAAATATAATAATTAAATAAATATAATAATTAAATAAATATAATAATTAAATAAATATAATAATTAAATAAATATAATAATAATTAAATATAATAAATGCATAAAAAAGAGTTTAACTATTTTCCTGGGTTAAAAATTCAATTGTCTCGACCAAATCACCATTCGCCCTTTTCAAGGCATCCAAATTCTTTTTAATATTCTTAAAGCCAATCCTCTTTAATTCATTTAATTGTTCCCTGTAAATTAACAACCAATTAATCTGAGAATTATAATTTGTAGGTATAGGTTCATTAAAGGGGTCTTGGATATTCCCCCCCTTTAAATTCTTTACATTTTTATTATTGTCCATGAATTCGTTCATAGGACTTGAAATGTCATTAACTAAAGAGGACATTAAATTAAGGCCTCCAGG
The DNA here is from genome assembly GCA_963556175.1 of Tipula confusa. Lineage (NCBI taxonomy): Eukaryota > Metazoa > Arthropoda > Insecta > Diptera > Tipulidae > Tipula > Tipula confusa. The sequence goes on from CAUVYK010000492.1 coordinate 83,897, forward strand.
TAAGGTCTCTAACCTAGACATGGCTATGTCCGCATTCTTTGCTTGTTGATTAAAATATTCTGTGTCATTGTTAAGTTTGCCCATCTCTTCCATGAAATTCTCTGATTGTATTATTTGTCTCAATTCATTATTGTTTCCCATTTTCTTCTCTAAGAAGCTAAGTGGATTTGTTTCATGGTTGTAAGAAATCCCTTTTACTAAAAGGTTGACAGGGGTGTCGTCCTTTATTCTTTGCACTAAAATCTCTTTTTCCTGTAAAAGTTTTTCTTGGTAAAATAATTGGATCTCTTTCTTTTGTAGAGAGAATTCCCTTTCTAGTATTGATAGAATGTCCAGGACTCTTGTCTTGGTGTCTATGTTAATTTTTAAGACTTTGTTGTTGTACTTTATTTTTACACTTTCTATCATTTTTATGCAAATAAAATAATTAATTTGTTTTGTTAAATCCCCTTTTTTCTAGAAAAAACCAATGGTTATCTAATCACTTATAATTGTTCTCTTGTTAAGTAATCATTGTTAACTGTTCCTTGTTCCTTGCTTGTTACTTACTTACTTACTTGTTAATTGTTTTATTTTATTCTCTTATAACTAGTCCCTTATAATTATTACTTAGTATCTAATCCCTGTTAACCAATCCCTATGTACTAATCTCTTATAATTATTTCTTTATATATATTCACTTATAATTATTCCTTTATATATATTCACTTAAAATTATTCTCTTGGAATCAAACTTTTACGAAAACTTTTGTAAATTTCTGTGCTTTCAAAAAGACCCTTCACGAAAAAAATGCTAGAATACATTTGTTTAACTCTCATCCTTCTTATTATATCAATCTTCATCTACATCTTCTTAAAACAGGACACCTCGAACAAAAGAACCACCGTCCCATTCACCCCGAAATACTTCGACGAATATATCACAATCCTCTTAGACACATTATTTCTATTTGGTCCAAGAGATTGGTGTAAATTATCCAATAAGAAATACCTGTTCACTAATCTAGTGTTTTCATATTTCACGTCAGCGAAAATGAAAAGTTTGATGAGGATTGGGGACCTTGTTTCCGAACCGAATAATTTGAAAGTGGATGGAAATTTGCCGTCGACGATCTTGAAGATAGCGATCAGGATTCTCATCAAAGAGAATTGTGAGAATGTGAATTTCAATGACACGAAAATTAAAATGGCTTTAGATCCGTTCGTTATGGTACCTTTAATTTTAAAAGAGGTTGGTCTGGTCCATTATAAAGAATCGGATTGTTTGAATATGTTTTTTCTGGAATGTCAGTATTCCAACACACAGAGCTCAACATTTTACAGCGCACTAAGCCATGTAAAGAATATTAATACACTTTTTAACGTGGAGAACAAGAACAAGAAATTGAAACGAGAGGAAAGGTTTTATAAGTACAACGAATTCTTATTTCCTGAACACTGTTATCTCTTTTTTAAAAAAGAGAACCCCATAAAATTAATTAACTTTAGAGAGGAGGGTATAAGGATCTTTGACAGGGTTTACGAGTTGTGTGGGATGGTTTATAATGATAAAAGTGTGGGGTGTGTGAAGATGTTGGGAGTATATGGATGGAATAATGGGGTGATTGATTGTATTGACGGTATTAAATTTAAAAATGATGGCTCGACGGTTTGCTATTTGATTTATAAACTTAAATAAATGTGTGTAATATAATTTTTAGGGAGTGTCTTAAAAGAATGTAATTGTTCATTTAAAAGATATTTATGCGTTCATCATAAAATTCGGGACTCGAATGGGGGCAGTAAATTTGAGAGAATTGTAATTACAGAATTAAATTATAATAAAAGAATTAAAAATCTTTTTTAAAAGAAGCCTTTAATAAATGGATCCTAATCTAATTTTAAAAACATTTTTAGAAAAGAAAGTGGTAGTAAGATGCAGAGACACGGAAGATCTAACGGGAATATTTCATGCATTTGATGAACACTTAAATATTATCTTAGACGTAGAAAATACTATCATTTTTTTAAGAGGAGAAACTGTCTTACACGTGTCATTGTTAAAAGAAGTATGATAGGGATCATTAAAGAGGGATTAGAACATTGCCAAAAAAAGGTGATTAGAACATAAAATAATAAATGTTGATTAGAACATAAATTAATAAATGTTGATTAGAACATAAAATAATAAATGTTGATTAGAACATAAATTAATAAATGTTGATTAGAACATAAAATAATAAATGTTGATTAGAACATAAAATAATAAATATTGATTAGAACATAAAATAATAAATGTTAATTAGAACATAAAATAATAAATGTTGATTAGAACCCATAAAAAAAACAACACTCGAACATATAACAACCAAAATCAAAACTAGACCTCATAACAAAATCAACACTCGAACCCATCACCCAAAATCAATAAAAATACCCCAACCATGTCTGCAAGACCAAATCCTACTTACTTAAGAAGATTAATGACCGAGGAAAAGGAACTCAAAAAAGAAAATGGAAAATATGGCTACTACGCTTATCCGAGAGAAATCAATGGCACCAAGAATTATTTAAAGTGGGACATTTACATTGTAGGCCCTGATGAATCACCTTACGAAGGATCGATCATACACTCAGAATTAGATTTTAATACGCAGTACCCCCTTTCCCCTCCAAAAATGCGGTTCATTTCTAAAATGTTTCACCCAAACATTTACGAAAATGGCAATGTTTGTATTTCAATATTGCATGACCGGGTGGACGACCTCATTAACTTTGAGGCTGTGGATGAAAGATGGAGTCCCGTCTTAAACATTTCTTCTATTACTTTGAGTGTTACTTCCATTCTTTATAAACCTAATATTAATTCTCCGGCGAATGTGGATGCTGCCAAAATGTACAGAGATGATTTAAAGGGCTATAATAAAAAGGTTAAGGATTTGGCTTTAAGGGAATCTTTGAATATAAATAACTTTCTAAAAAAATAAAGATTTATTTGTTTCTTTTTGTGGATCTAATCCTTAATATGTTCGAGGTATCGAACACAACCATTCTTCTTTTATTAATAGTCTCTCTCAAATTAATTGTCGATTGGGTGACTGACCGGTTAGAGTGGCAAGTTTTAATCCCAGATTTTTTTTAAATATTCTAAAAAGAAATAGATATTTTAATTAAATATTCTTAAATTTCTCATGATTGTTACGAATGTTTCATCTTTAAATCTCAATTTAAACATAAATTCTGTAAACATCAGGCTTATCTCGCTTCTACATGTTATAAATCTTGCTCTGAATTTGCGCTTATAAACACTCCATCTGTTTTCAATCGCCTGCGTGTTTGCTCCTGTTCTGGGATCAATAAAGTTTCTACTATGATTTACGGTCATGTGATTAAAACCCAACGAATTTAAATCAACATAACCTCTCCAACAATCTGTTATGATAGTAGTTCCTGGGTTCACGCATTCAAGCAAAACACTTGCAATTGTTTCTCGATTCCTAAACAGAATTTCCCTAAAAAAAACGTCTCCAGTCACAATATCAACACCCCCGATTACCCAAGGTGATCTTACAACGCGTCAAACGTTATATTTTCTCTTTGAAAATTTAGACTCGTCGACTTCTATAATACAACCTATACCTCCAATTTTACCATTATTTAATTGCTTCATAATAAAAAAGGTTTGCAAACTCAAAGTTCGGTACCACCGAGTTATGGTTTCTCTTGAATGTGTTTTTATTTCATTCATTGTAACGTTTTGAGTTAAATTTAAACTCCAAAAGTATATCAAATCAATTAAAAGGGGGAGTTCAAGTTTACTATTGAAAAACAACGTGTTTTTAAAATTGATTTTCTTCTGTTACAAATTGAACATCTCCACCGAAACAAATGTTTATATTTCTCTTTCGACATTTGTTTTTCACATTCTTCACATCGTGATGAATGTGGAATAAAATCGTTGGCCATTAAATATGCGACAGTAGTGTCATAATTTTTTGTTAAATCTACCATTTCTCTGTGTGTAACCATGTAGTAGTATAAATTTCTTTTTAGAATATTTAAAAAAAATCTGGGATTAGAACTTGCCACTCTAACCGGTCACTAGCCGTCGATTGTTCTCATTTTAAAATTGATTGTGAAAAATTTTCTTATTGGTTCATTTCTCGAAGAGTATCGTTTTAATGAAAATCAAAGAATACGTGGTACAAGACAGTCGGACCACCAAAAGCCTTGAACCATGGATGAGTGGGACAACTTTTTACACATGATGTGAAAGTTCGTGTCTCTTGCAATTAACGGTAGCAAAACAAATGCCCTGAAAGCTCGTACTTCTGTACTTACACTTAAAGCCTCGCTTTTTTTCCTTTAACGTCAAAATCACCTTCGGTTTTTAGACCTGTGACCGTTTTATAGGAAGAGACTTGTTGTTAATTTAAGGAGTTGGTTAAGAGAAATAGAAAATGACGTCGTAAGAAGTAATTTGCAACAAAAGATGTGCGAAAGCACTTCATCTAATACATTGTCTTTAAGGATCCTAAATCTTTTAATAGGAGAGTGTAACTAATAGAAATAATTTGTAGGCTTAACGAATATGCCTCTTCCGTACAACATGATCGATAGTTCAATCTAAGATGGTTAATAAAATGGTATTCCATCCTTTTATTTTAACACCCTCGATGCGACAAGAATCATTTTTATTGTCATAAAATAAAGTGCTTGAATCAGAAAATATTTTTATATGAAAAGATTTTATAGACATCCTAGGGGGTACATTCTAAACACACGTTCTATTGTGTATGAAATTGTCAAGTCCAAACAATTTTGGTTGCTGCTAATAATTTATTTTGATCAAAGTATTTTAAATGTGAGAATTGTTTATGACAATAGCAAAGGACAAGATTTGGAAATAACACTTAGTATACTATCTTGTTTTACTTAAAGCCTCGTCTGAGGAGCTCTTATTACGGGACTGTCCTATTTATTACCCCCGAGTTCAATTTCCAAAAAAATAAATATTTTTAATAAAATTATTTTTATAGCGATATAATTTTTAGCATGTTAACACACCGCCAATTAGTAATTATAACTCAAACAGAAATTGCAAAAATCAATTAGCTTTTAACAAATGAGCATTTGTTAAACATTAGAATGTGTTCAAAATGTGAATGTTGAATGACTTTAAACGTTAAAACCGAATTAAAAGCATTCAGGTGTAAAAAATGCCGCACTGAAAGATCATTGTATGGGGGAAGTATTTTATTTAATACAAAATTATCGAATGCCTTGATATAATCTATTATTGGTCAAACGATTTACCACAATTTAAAGTTAAAAAAGAAATTGAATGCAATAATAATCAAACCGTTTATCATTGGTATTCAAAATTACAAAGATTTTGTTTTTCAATTTTAAAACGTGAAAGTAATGGGAAGATCGGTGGAAGAGGATTGCATGTGCAAATCGATGAATGCCTATTTTCTAAGAGAAAATATAATGAGGGACGTCTCGTTAGACAAATATGGGTTGTTGGGTGGATATGTTACGAAACCAATGAGATTTATTTTGTTAAGACTATGTTTAGAACTCAGGATGCATTAAACCAAATTATCAGACAACATGTACACCCAGGAACAATTATTTAAACAGCTAAATGGGCAGGATACAATAATTTAGAAAATATTGGTTATGTTCATTTGACTGTGGACCATTCCATCAATTTTGTCGATCCAGAAACAGGTGCTAATACCCAATTAATTGAATCTTCTTGATCGGCTACGAAAAAATGGTTACGACCTAGGAGCATTACCAACAGATGCGATTTATTCTATTATTATGGTGAATACTGTTTTAAAATAAAATTTCAAAATGATGTATTTGAAAAAATAATCAGTGAAAAGGAAAATTATGACTAGACTTACAAAAAAAAACGGTAACATTCGACAAAAAATGCAAAAAAATCGGGGATAAAAACGGGTTTAAAAATTTAACCACTATCATTTGTAAATATTAAAAAAAAATCAAATATTTTTATTAAAATATAAGAATAATAGCATATCAATCGTTTCCGAATTTGACTTTCTTCTTTTTTCACTTAATATGCCCTTGGAATATGAAAAACACCCCTCGGCTTCTACCGTTGTTAAAGGCACTGCGTATAAACACCTATTCCTTTCTTTACATTTTATTACATTATAATCAAAAAACTATTGAATATCTGGATTTTTTTCAGGCTCTTTTGCGGCTTTTCTAACAAAAATAGATCTTCAATTTTTAATTGAATTAATTTAATCTCTTCAATTTGTTGATTTGTAGTTAATTTTTCATTTTCCAAATAATTAATTGAAGCATTTTCCAAATAATTAATTGGAGTATTTAAAAATTCATATTTAAGGACAAGTTCACATTCTTTTACCAACACACAATCATCAAAAAAAATTGTATTATGATTTCTATCAATTTCCACCTTTTTACTATTCAAATAGTCAATTATTAAATCAAAATTTCTAGCAACGAAACATCCGAATTTTAACCATGTTCCCCACCTCGATAAAACTGGCAATTTAGGCAAAGTTAATTTAGTTTTTGAAAAGAATTATTGTTGATTTGTTTTATTTTTCATTAATAATTTTTTTAATATTCCGATTAATTCATTTAATTGTTTCGCGTTATCTCTTATGCATTCGCATAATCTATGTATCATGTGACAAATACATGTCACGTGCTTTAGGTTAGGGAACATGGATTTTAAATGTGACCCTTTTTTATTTCATATGGTGCTTAGTTTGATAATAAAAGCAGAAGATTATCATATTGAATATTACCATCATAAATAAAATTCATTATATTCATTATTTCCTGCATTATATTAAAAGAGTTTGTTTTTTCAAGAGATATGGATTTCATTAAAGTTTTTTTTTCTTTCATTATAACTGCATTCTCCTACAAGAATATGAAGCATATAACAACCATTCGAGTTTGTCGATTCGTCAAGCATTAAATATTTTTTTTATCCTGATAATAATTTATCACTTTATATATTTCTTCGCTGTATAATTTTGGTAGTAGTTTTGTTCAATACCATTCTGATGAATTATGACTGAATGGGACATATTTTTTAAAAAATTCTTTTATAATTGGATTTCTTAATTTATTTAAAGGAATGTCAAGACGGGTAAAAAGAAGTAAAATATCAATATTAGATTGTTCTATTTGCAAAATACTGCTGGTTTCCACCTTTAATTCTGATTGTTTGATATTTCTCTCCGAATTCTTTAATGTTTTTTTGTTCTGAGGTGACATTTCAATGGTTTAGTTCCATCTTGCGAAACATATTTGAACTGTTTACCACAGAATACGCAGTAAATCATTTCGCTTCTTATTTCGAAGCATTTTTCATCAATAATGAGTTGCTTGAGAGCCTTATAATCGGTTAATTTTTTCATTGGGTGTTAAAAAAATTATATTTATGTTTTGAATAAAATATTTATTATTTAAAAACAATTAAAAAATAAAATCGGGTACCCGTTTTTACGAGTTAAAAAAAGTATAAAAAATCGGGAGTTTAAAAAAAACGGGTACCCGTTGTAAGTTGTAAGTCTAATTATGACCTTTTAATAAATTTATAATTTTAAAGTTTTATTAAAAATATTTATTTTTCTGGGAATTGAACTCGGGGTGGAATAAATAGAACAGACCCCTTATTACGAGCTACGTTCTTACTTTTAGTTTGTATTTTAGTTTCGGGTTTTCGATATTGAGGCAACGGCATTGGAGACTTGTGCACAGTGATAAATTCTTTGATTTTATTAGTTATCTGTATTAAGAAATTTGAAGGAATTAAATGTAGTAGCTCTGATTTACTCGGTTATTTTTTTCATTAAAGAGAATTGTGGTGTTCTGGCTGTCAACAACTACAAGAAACCTTTATTGGAAAGGCAAGCGCTCAGAAAATGAACATTGAATAATAATAAACAAGTTAAATAAATATCCGTATTCTTTTAGTAAATCTTCTCGTATTTTAAATACATATAACTTTATATTTTGATATAAAAAAAATATAACTTTTACAAAGAACTATAATCTCTAAATATACTGATGAGCCTTCATTGATATTTAATTACGAAGATGTTGTGTTTTTAATATAAAACCACTTTTCTATGTATTATATTATAATTACAACCATAAAAGATAATAACAATTTAACCAGGAGTTTTTTGAATGTGTTAAATTCGAATTTGATACTTTAAGCCTATATAAATTTACAGATACGTTCAATGCAACAACATAAAATATTCAAAGCAATTTATAAATGATTTCCTTCATCACAAAACAATGATTTTTATTGACTTAAACCTTTTTAAAACCAATATTCTCGTCTACTACATGCGTAATACCATACACAAAACTTTTATGTCTAAGAAAAAATTTTGAATTATGTCTCTATATAAAACCTCACTAGAACATCAAGTGTTTTTTACGCTGATGGTAAATATATTTTTGATTATAAGTTTTTTAAGATAGATTCATTAAATTGTGTTTGATTCGAATCATAGTTCCTTGAAAAATGCCGATACAATCACTATAACTGTTCGAGCACAGTTCTCCTTACATGCGCAAATATTACATTGCGGGGCTGGTTGTAAGATGGAACAAACGATACAAATATATTTGTGAAGATGTTTGTCTCCAAGTTCTATCGCTACAGGGATTAATAAACGAGGATATTTTATGAAACATCTACAGAAAAAACGATACACATTAAATCACGCATCTGCTACATTTGCATATCAAAAATAACATTATACTTAGCTAGTTCATTTACATACCCATTATTTGTACTCGTCTTTCAAACGTCCATTTAATATGTTGTTACAAACGGAAAAGTAATATATGTGTAAATTATACTAAATTATATCGTTTTCCCGTATTCATCGATAATGATTTCTTAATGAATGAGAAATATAAAAAAAAACAATATTCTATAAAACTTTAGAATAGATCTATAAAAATAACGAGTTTCATGGCTAAATAATCTCTACATACATTATGTTATTCAAAGTCAATTGTCGGGATTTAAGACACCACTATATTTATTCACATTCCATTAACAAATACAGACACTCTACAACACAAATACCCAGCTGATTCCTTTGCGTAAATCTCTTGTAAAATTTACCTCATATATGTAGAGTATGAAAACTGAAAGTAAAGTCTAGTTAATTAAGTCGTCCAATCGTTGGGTCATGTATTTTTTTTACACCCCAATAATATCATGTATTTTTTTTACACTCCAATCTAAAAATAATTAATAATTAAATTTAATTAAATCCAATAATGCTTGCCAATTATAAAATCCAAAACCATCCCTCCACATCCATTCAGCTAAATAGCTATTTAATTCGTTACCATTAATACCTTTCATCGTCTTAGATCTTGATTTCTGTGTGTTCCAGTGAGATTCTACATTTTGAGAATGTACACCTGTAATTGGATTCACAAAATTCAACTTATGATTCACCGTGCTATGTTTGTATTCCATTTCACTCAAACGCTTATATGAAGCCCATTCGTCACTGTGAATTGTAGAATTTTTTCTTACCACATTTTTTATAATAGGTAATAATACAGATGCTGATCGGTTTTCAACTAACTTCATATAACCACGAGCTGGGCTGTAAGAAGTATCCACTATACCAAATACCCATAATTCGTGTTCTGAAGCACGACCACGATGATATTTTGGTTTGTGCCGAAACAAACTCTCGTCCAGTTGGCATATAATACCAGCACCACCTAATTTTATTGGATTTTCAAGTAAAAATCTCTCACAATAACCTCTTAATTTTTTAAAAAATTTCATTAAACTAATTCTGTTTACGCTTATTTCTCGCATGATTTTCGATTGTGTTGTTTCCATGTTCCATTTCCATAATAGCTGCATTAACATTTTAATTTCAAGTTTAATGATTTAAAAAATACTATTTTTTCGAATGCTTGAATATAATTTATAATGTTTACATGATACATGCATGCAGCGTCATGCCAAGCCATCTCTATTTCTCAAACATTTTACTAGTTTTGCAGGCTTTAAGCAAGATAGACAGTTATAGTGGTTTGGAATCAATCCCACTCTCATCGTATAATTCACTATTTGTTCATTACTAGAGTTAAATAAAGGAAGAAGAATTTCCTGATAAAATTTCGCTGTCATGAATAAAAAATTTGGTAGTTTTTTACTTTTGGGGGGGGTAAATTTTTAAAATAAAATTTATAATTAAAAAAAGTTAAAAAAAAATTAAATTAGAGTTTAAATAGATTTATGAGTACATTTAAACGGTCAGTACTATTTCTTGTCATATAATACCTTTAAAACACAAATTTTTGCAAATATAAAATAATTCTTTCTTCATTTGCCTAATCAGGTATATAACTTTTTAAAGTTCTCCATGTTCTTTCGATTGTGTTGGTGTGAATTTCAAAATTATTGGGATCAACGAAATTTTCCGAATGATTAACCACTCTGTGTTCGAAACCCAAGGCATAAAATCACAATAACCTCTCCAGCCATCACTTATTATTTTTGAATTCATTTCAATATTATTTAAAACAAAATTGTTAATTATGTTTTTATTTCTTCGGTTGTTTTTTACTTTTTTTAATTATAAATTTTATTTTAAAAATTTACCCCCCCAAAAGTAAAAAACAACCAAAAATTTATTAAATATTTATATTAATTTTAAATCATGTATTTTTTTTACACCCCAGGCCAGGGTGTAAAAAAATACATGATCCCAATCGTTTTATAAATTTTAATTTTGTCTCAAATAAACCTTCTTTTACACAATTTGAGCATATAGGAAGACCAAATTCGTGTTAATATACAGAGATATAAATATAGAAAGAATGTTATTACTTTTTATATTTAAATTGCTTTACAGTTTAGCCAAAACTTTTTATTAAAAGTAGAATACTGGATGTTTCTCTTATATTGATAGAATGTATTAGGACGTTTTGTTCAATTTACTATGTTAAATCCCAACAAGAAGTATACTACATGAATACAAACACGAGAACTGATACAACAATCTAATATATGGATAAAGTTATTTAAACATTGTGATGGTTTATATGCAAATATCAACCCTCCCATGGACCGTTTTTAGAGAATTTTATGAACGTCGATATTAAATAGCTCGAAAATATGAAATATACGGTTATCTAGGCATTTTTTTCTGATTAGTTAAGATTTCCACAGATAAGACAATCCAAAACCTTTACTTATTATATACCCTTGGAATCAAAAGGTATGTTAATGTGAACTGTATACTAGCCATAATTTGAAAAAAGGATTGTTAACATAATCAAGAATACGAATAAATTATAAGGGTTGTTATACTTTCCATTTCAGTTTTTCGATAAAATAAGATAATATTAAGCGCCTGGCTAAATCTCGGTAGAAAAATAAATAAAAAAGCGAAATATCGCCAGAAAAATATTAAATAAAAATTTAGTATAATTAATATAATAAATTAAAACATGGATTATTTATTATTCCATTTATATATTTCGGCAATCGCTTTCAAAAAATCTCCACCTAAAAATGTTTTATATTTGCATATTGCCTCTTTTAGTTTAAAGTCTTTTTCGATTGTCTTTCTTTGTATACAATTAGTTTTTAGAGTTATTAATTCATAAATCGAATTTTCCACAAAGGCTTGTCTTTTTATTATATTTTTAATTAGTTGCAACAATGTCGGTTTTCGAAAATTACTAATGCAGTTTAAATCGGAAAAATAACCTTCCGCTGAGTTTTTAGCGAGTGGAATTCCTTCATATAATCTTTTTTTCTGCATCATAGGCATTTTTCTTGACATAAATATTACTCTCAAGAAAAAAATAATTTTTTAAATAGGTAGAAAAAAAAATGAGAAATATTAAAATTACAAAACAAAATATTTTTTTTCTGTAAATTTAGAATTTGCTCATTTAAATATTAATTTGGCACAAAAAGAAATTATTTCATCATATTAACAAGTTCTTTAAAATTATAATCTGTACTGAAAACTTTTGAAAGGGAGAATCTTAACAGCATTTTATAAACACTGTTTGAAAAATGTGTTAGACAATAATACAAATAAGTTCTTGGGAATTTTTTTTGAAATCCGTTAAATGATGCTTTCTACTGATCTAATATTATACATTTTGGTTCCTTTGATCCAATTAATTCTCGTAACTTCTTAAAATTTTTACTGTATTCATCTTCATTTTTCGATTTCATAAAAAAATAAATTGCTGGAATGCACTTTGATTTATACAAACAATAAATATTATAAACCTGGGAATAACCTTTTTGGATCGTAAGAAAAGTCCTATCAGCAATCCACACGTCAGAATTGTTAAGGATATAATAAAAAAGCATCTGTATATGGCATTTGAATTTCTGCATTTAAATCAAAAAATCGCATGATAAAATCACCCTCATACGTATATCTTAAATGCATTAATATTTCATTTCCATCGACTAATTCCAATTTTTTTTCGGGTATTTAAAATATTTTTATATAGACTTTTTTTGAATGTTCAGTGAAGTATTCTTATTCAAAATGTTTCCCAGAATATTTCTTTACTGCTATATGTTGTGGAAACTGCTTTCTTTATGCACAAACTTTTAAGTCGCAAATTTTCTACATTATTCAAACAAGGTAGGGGATTGTAAACAATGAACTCTTTTTTCGCCGTTTTCCAATATTTTGATTTGCCGGGACATTTTCGATTCGTACATCGATATACAACGTCGTTTTGTGTAACACGTAATAAGTTGTAAATGTCGGCGGCATGAACTATATTTCATATTGATGTTATTATCTCGATGTCATCGGTGTTGTTTTCCATGGTGTGTTTTTATAAATTGTTTTTTTATTTAATATTTTTTTGGCGGGATTTCGCCAGACTAACCGAAACTTCTGAAATAGGTTATAAATGTGAGAAAAAAAGTTTTTGCAAAACCTTTTCACCCTACACAGGAAGTATATTTGTAAAAAAGGCAATTAAAATATGTGATTTCTTATATATTTCCCATTTGTAGTAGGTAGAATCGAAAATAAAGACCATGCAGCTCTTTACGGGTCATTCAAAACATACTATTTCAAGAATATGCAATATAATTGAAACTTGATTAAAAAAGACATAGAAAACAGGGATATACAGATAGGTTTGTAGGTATTGAAACACAGCTCGACGAGGCTGAATTTGTAATCGAAAAAAACAACCGTGGACACCATGTAGAAGGTGCCTGGGTTTTTGAAGGAGTAGAAATTACGTCTCAAAGAAACCTTTTTGAAGCATCGTAAAGAAAAGAGATGCAGTAACTTTAAACACACTAATTTTAAAATATGTTAAGCCTTGATCAATTGTAATAACTGATGGTTGGAAAGGATATTCATTATTTAAAAAAATCTTTACTTGAACATCATTGTGTTAACCATTCAATTTCATTCCGAAATTCAGATGGAAAGCATACTAATGCTATTGAAGGAACCTGTTCTGCAATTTAAAAAACAATTCCAGTAAGAAATTGTGCAAAGGCAAGCATCACTGTAAAAACATCAGAATATAGACTTAAAAACAATACAATGTTATTGGATTCTTTGATTGAACTGTTCCGACAGTAATTAAGAAAATTATTTTATTTTTTCTACGTCGAATATGATTAAATATTTAAAGATTATAAAAAAACGCTTTTTTTGAAAATTAAACCCGGGGTGGGGTAACTAAGTGCACTTACTCCCCCGATTCCATATATTATATTGATCTTAACCTTTTATTTATTATTCCATCAGCGTAGCTCTAATATCTTGATCGAAATATATACCGTGATGTAACAAGTTATACGAATAGATTAAATACACTAAAGGGGCGTTCTTCAAACGACTTTATATAATAACTATATTCTATTATAGAACGTCTAAATGTGAACAAAAAAAAGGAAAATATCGAGTTTTTAGAATATAAGAACGGATAGTTGTCTTATAGAGTTGTGTTTTTTATATATACTCTTTTCGTTTTGATGCAAAATAACGATTTTACCTGTCAACGCGAATGTTTGTTGTATGCTTAAGCTAAAACTCTTCAGCTATGATGATATTTTAGAGGCTTACCAACAATTTAATAAAGGAATCGGGTTATAGAAGACACTGCTCCATTAAAAGATTTGAAAATCCTTTGTTTAATATTCTATTTTTGGAAATCAACTTTATTAAAATAGGTAAATTATTAGCCCATATGGAAGAAAGTAACGAAAGCTACAAGATGGCAGTAAACAACATGTCAATAAAGCTATTAAAACTGGGGCTTGATGTATGTCTTGTCGTACTACTTGTTATTTATGATGTACCTCTTGTTTATATACCTACCTTTGTTTGTTCGATTGTATTAAACCTTATAATGATGCTAGTTCCTAAAAATTCTAAAATGAGAGGGGATTATTTCTTATTGTGTCTTAATTTTGCAATAGATATAGCCAATATTTTGGTTTTTTTATTTTTAATACTGCTAGGAGCAAAATCACCGTATATACAATCTTCCCCATTAAACAGAAATGGGGATTTTGTGTTCATGTTTATTATTCACAATCTTTATAACGTATTTGATTCGGTAATGCGAATTTTAACAACCTGTGTACCACTGCTTAATATAATATCTTTTATCGTGTTAGCAGCTTTGTGTTTTATTTTTTACTTATATAATTTGCACTACATTTATTACATTGTTATTGGGATAATATTTCTTTTAAATGCAATTACTTCTTTGTTTAATAATAAGAATTCAGTAACTATGTTCTTTTACTTTTATAGTTTTATGACACAATTAAGTATCTGCGTCTGTTTAGTAAATTTAATGTTAAATCAAGGTGGTGAAAAGGTATTTATTCGACAAGACTTTAATGAAGAAATCGACAATATACAATCAACAATAATGACGGGGGTATTGTTTTTTAGTGACCTTATTAACAAAGAGTTAAATAATTAAATCGGGCAATTTATGGTTACTTATTCATAATTATTTTAGTGTATCACTTAACTATATTCAATAAACAACGATTTCCAATGTTTTTTATTTTATTGATGTTAGTGTAAGAGATTTAATTAAACCTTAAGCCAATTTTCTGTTTTAAGATAAAGCTATTTTTTTATTATTTTTATTTATTCTCAATGTGTATTTAGATAACACCGCATGGTATGAATAATTGTATATAGGAGGGTTAAACGAATTTATATTTACAAAAAACAGGGTGTTATATAAATATAAATAGGGTAAATAACTTTTCAATGAGATATGATCAAACTCAACCTTTTTACAATATAAAATTGGGTTGAACTACACAACCTACCCCCTGATTCGAATCTTCTCGGAACAGGTTTATTCTATTTTTTTGGTTAGGTTTATTTTATTTTAAACCTGTTTCAAGCAGAGTTCGAACTCGGGGAGTAGGTTGTGTAGTAGATCCTAAAATTGTTCATTTCAATAACACAGCCGATAAATATAGCTATTATCCAACGCTAGATATTACATGAGTTTACGCTCCTGAAACAGAAAAGGCAAGACATGCTATAATTATTTTGTTGTTTTTTTTCGAGATCTTGTAAAGATTATTCGGTACTTATGACGGATTTACTATACTTGTATGCCATCGAGTTCGATCCCAGATTTTTTTTTCCCTATGGTTTAAGTTTATAATCCAATATATTATTACCTAACCACAGTGGTGGACTGGGCCGCCGGGACACCGGGATTTTTCCCGGTAGGCCGCCACAATCGGTGGGGGTAATATTAGATATGCACTACCAAAAATGGCAGGCTATAGTGTTCAGATCAATATCAGCAGTGCCGTACTCTTATGCAAAAAAGAGCTTCATACAGCCAGCGGCTGTCATGTTCATTAGCTTACGTTACGGTAGGCTGTGTTTTTTTATTATTTCTAAGGGAGAGCTTACTAGCGGCCCCTTTCGAATGAAATTGCGGCCCTTTTAGAATATTTACATTTGCCAATCTACTTCCGCTTAGTCTGCAATGTTTAAAAAAAAATTTTGTTAATGTTAATAAATAATATTAATAAAATAAATATAATAATTGACAGTTATGAGTGATAATTCGAAACGTAAATATAAAGGTGGTTCGGAGAAAGTAAGAGATAAGAAACTAAAAACTCTTGCCAAAGATGTAGCTAAATGCCGCAATCTAGACGATTTATTTAAAGGTAGTCCAATTCAAACCAAAGACACCCTCTCTAAAGAAACAACTTCAACAAGTACAAAACCAGAAGGAAATCAAAATTATGATAACAGTCAGAATTCCGTAGTCCCAGAAAACTTGATTCCCACCTTACATTTAGAAACTGAGTTAACTGACAACACAATATCTACGAAAACAACGCTTGTAGTAACAAATCAAAATTGCAAAAATGACAGTCCAGAAGCTTCAGTTCTTGATGATAAAAACAGCATCAGTAGCTATTTCAACCGTCCTCAACAGAATAATTTACAATCATTTTTTAAATTTCACCCAATACAACCAAATGCGAATGAAACACATCTACCATTTACAAATGCGCAGAGGGTATTTTTCAGAAGCAATGGTATCAATAGGAATTGGGTGTCATACTGTACAGAATCTAAAGCCCTGTTTTGCACAGTATGCTTAGCATATGGCAAGACTGACAATATGAATTCATTCACAGAAGGAATGAATTCCTGGAAACACGTGCATCAAAGAATAGAGGAACATGAAAACAGCAAATATCATGAGAAATGTGTGGAAGCTCATATTGTGTCTGTAAGTGAAAGAGACATTGATAGCATTTTATTCTCTCAACAAAATAAATTAGGTACCAACAAGTTCAAGAAAAGAGACAAGTGATGGAGAGAGTAATTGAGATTCTGAAAATGATTGGAAAACGTGGTCTTAGCTATCGGTCAAGAAATGATGCTACCTATACATTAAACGATGATACGATTGATCATGGAAATTTCTTGGAAATATTATTACTCTTGTCAAAATTTGACCCATTAATTAAAAAACATCTTGATACAGTTATTGAGAAAAGCAAAAATAGGCACGCGTCTAATTTGGCGAATAGGGGGAGAGGAAGTTTGATTACCCTCATATCGAAGACAACATTAAATTATATCATTGAAGTAATGAGAAAAATAATAAAGATAACCATTTCGGAGGAAATTAAATCTGCTGGTATGTTTTCAGTACAATTGGATACAACTCAGGATGTAAGTGTAAAGGATCAGTGCTCAATAATTATAAGATATGTTACACATAAAGTTCATGAGCGACTCATTTGCGTTGCAAACTGTACATCTTCTACTGGAAAAGGTATGTTTGAATTATTCCAAGAGAAACTCGGTGAATGTAACATAAATATTGAATATTGCGTCGGTAGTTCTACTGACGGGGCTGCCAATATGCAAGGACAGTACAACGGGTTTACTAAATGGTTGAGTGACGTTGCACCCCATCAAATTCATGTCTGGTGCTACTCACATGTATTGAATCTTGTTCTAAGTGATACCACTCAAACCACGACTGCTTCAATTAGCCTATTTCAACTGCTAAATACCTGTGCTGTGTTTTTAAGAGAATCGTATAAAAGAATGGATGTTTGGGCCGATCACCAACAGAAATCGAGGCACCAAAAATTAAATATTATTGGTGAAACGCGATGGTGGGCGAAAGAAAGTGGCTTAAAAAAAGTATTTGGTAATGTTGATGATCCAAACTCATCATTGTTTATGGAACTGATTTGTACGTTACAAGAACTAGCATCATCGGAAGCATTCAATGCAAAAATCAGGGATACAGCTCAAAATTTACTAGATAAGTTTATCAAGTTTGAAACGGTTGTCACTGCAAAACTATACTTGAGAATATTCCAGCATACAGGATCACTTTCTAATTATTTACAAACCACCGGAATGGATGCACTACAAGCATACCGTAATGTAGATTGTACTGTTCAGTTGTTAAAAAATATTTCAAGAGGTTTCGATGGTGTTCTAGACAGTGCCAAACAATTTGTGGCCTGGGCCAATAACAGGTTGCAAGAAGAAAATGTTGAAATTACAATTGAGGAAGATTTTGTAGAGAAACGTTTACGCAAACCAAAAGTGATATCTGATGAGAAAAGAACGCACGAGATAGTAAGAAATAATGCCGTGGACAGATATCGAATTGAAGTTCATAATTGCATCATGGACACGATTATAAAAGCTATAGAAAAGCGATTTCAAAGTCATGATTCCTTGTACGCAGATATTGCCTGTCTTGATCCACAAAACTTTGAGGATATTAAACAACAAGGTTTGGCGATATCAGCGATGCAGCGCCTTAGCAGTATTTTGGTTAAATTCGATGAAAGCGCTACAGCGACTAATCTCAGAGAAGAGCTAACAGACTTTGCGCAGAAATGGGACAAATTTAAAAATTCAGTCCCGGACCAATACCTTCTCCAAATGTGCGATGTTTCGGTAGAGGACAACTTTAGTGAAGATTTACCACATGAACTCTGGGACGACCAAGTTGTGGATAAGAGTGAGGAACTAACAAAATGCAAATCTTGCAAAAATTGTCATGTTTGCTGCTTTTCTGTATTACATAAATACGGTTTCTTTGGTCAAACATACAAACATCTGTTTAGTGCATATAAACTTTTATTGACGCTGTCGTCTACCCAAATAGCTTGTGAGAGATCATTCTCTAAACTGAAATACATTAAGAATCGCCTGCGAAGCTCATTGTCTTCTACACACCTTGAAGCTTTTATGCTTATGTCAATGGAAACCGATGTTTTAAGTGAAATGAATAATGACACAATTATAGATAATGTTGCAGAAATGATGCCCAGCTTGAAGAAGTTGCTTATACTATAACCACAAACATTAAAGTGAGTCCAACTAAATTGATTTATACCTTGAATAAATGCATTTTTGATACTTTATGTCTAATTATAAATTATATTTGCAATTCATCGTTTTTATACTTATTATTGTATATTGTAATTTATAGAGTGACCCGTTAGTGACTTTGGAGGCCTCGGCTCTCAGGGTTGAAAAAAAAATGCTCAACAAAAATAGGTCAGATCGGGGCGCTTTTGTTTCTTTTCCCGGACATCTTGAACACCCCAGTCCACCCCTGAATACATATGTAAACTAAAAAGGTTGAAATGTAGTATTTTACCCCCCGAGTTCTATCCCCGGTTTATTGTTTTTTATATATCATTTTGAGAAAATATTAAACATGATTCCTAATAGAAAAGAACTTGAAGAAATTTTTATAAATGAAGAAGCCGCAATCAATTTTTTGTTTGATTATAAATTAGTCAACCCTCTTGTCTCCTGCCCCAAAGATGGACACCTATTGTCAAAAATTGATAGATTTCGTTATAAATGCAAGAGAAAAAATCATCGAAAAATATATACGATTTTAAATAATTCAGTTTTTAAACAAACTAGGATTCCCTTTTCGGATTTTTTTTATTTATGTTATTTATGGGTATGTGAAGTATCAATGAAATCTTCTATTCTAATGTCTGGGCACTCCTCACCTACAGTTAACAGAATTTATAAATTATTTTGTTGGCATTGATCTTGATGTTAATGATTGCGAAATAGGAGGTCCTGGTGTCGTGGTTCAACTCGATGAATGTAAATTTGGGAAGAGAAAATACCACCGGGGTCATCATGTCGATGGCGCTTGGGTATTTGGTGGAGTAGAGATCACAGCCGAAAGAAAGTTTTTTTGTTTTGTTGTTAAAAAGAGAGATCAAGAAACACTAAATGACATTATTCTTAAATATGTTAAACCTGGATCAATAGTCGTAACCGACGGTTGGAAGGGGTATAATTTATTTAAAACGAATTTTAATTATAGTCATCCCAGATTTGTAAATCATTCAATCGAATTTATAACAAGAGATGGAAACAACACAAATAACATTGAAGGCACGTGGAATGGACTAAAAAGAAAAATACCTTGCCAAAGTCGTACAAAGTATAAATTACCAGGAAAATTGTTAGAATTTATTTGGCGTAGAAAGAACAAGAAAAATTTATGGAAGTCCTTATTAAAAGCTTTAAGTTGCTTCTATTTACATTTTTTATTTCTTTTAAAAAGCAATAAACCGGGGATAGAACTCGGGGGGTAAAATACTACATTTGCTCCACTAAAAATATTAGGTTAAATATTTATTCTTAAAATTTATTTCTTAACCCAAAGACGCGTTTTTTATGCATAAACCTAAGTTTGGGGATTACAACCAAACATAATGAAAATACAGAACAATAAAATAAAACATTGTTCCAAACCACAAACCAATTTGTAATTACGAATAATAAACACGGATACGCTAATAGAAATATCATTATACTCGACGTAACAATCTGTTCTGTAAGTTGCTCCCAGAATGTAAAACTGTTATAGCGATCCTCAAATGGGTCTCCAATTAACCAATGAAGAAAAATGAATGTCAATGTATTGTATATTACTATTGATAATTGTATAGCTATATTCCAACCAAATATCAAAGCAAAAAACATTATAAATACTATAGTTACTAAAGGATGGACCAAGAAGCTGCCTTTTTGAGTTGTCCATGCAATGTTTTGAGATAATCCGGAGGGTTTTTGTTTATACATATTTGTTTGTATTTTTTTCTGATAATTATTTTTGAAACATAAAATTTCAGCCTATTGTGTCAGGATATTTATTTTTAAAGCCTTACAATTATAAAACAAACATAAAACAGGATAATAGAAGTTTATTGATTAATCGTTGCAGTACAAATCAATTTCTTCAATTATGTTGACATTCGAAACAACAGAAAATATTCTTTGAAATAGTTTGTTAACTGATGAGATTAAATTTTAATACTAGTAGAAAAAAAGTCTCTGCGATAATCGCCCGTTCAATTATGAGTATTTAAATCATAAAAAGTTCTGATTTAATTTTCAGAACAAGGCACAATCTCTCCAAAACCTTTAAAACAAAAAGAAAATAATTGGTTTTAGAGGCAAAAAATGTGATATTGCCAAATATAATTAAAACAAAAACTTTTATTGACATGAACAAATATGAATTTATAATCCAACAAAGAATTTTATAAATTAAAGAATTATAAAATGTTTATATTGTATCCTTTTACAATAAAATTAAATACATTTTTCTCAATGAAAACGATAATACAACATCATAAATTACAACGTAAATTCAGTTAAAATATAACAAGTTTACTGAAATTGATAGTTTATCGTACAAAATAATTATACAACTAGAAAGTATTCAACTCAACATATCCCCTACTACAGTTTAATTTGTTCAAACCATTACGATTATATTGAAAAGGATATTGCAATATTTTTATTGGAGTAGATATATATGATTGGTGGTAATATAATCACAGTTCAATTTGATTAAAATAAGGTTTTAAATATTAAAAGATAACACTGGATATTATTTTGAAGACATTAGGTTGTTGAAAGAATTAGAAAGAGCTTGTTATGTTATATATGGAAAGCAAATATGTTGTTTGATTTTTACGACCGACTTATTACGGGTGTAATGCCAGATCCAATTATTTGGACGACGAATTACATGGACATAGAAAATTTAAAACACACTAAACTTTTATTCACAGAGAAGGATAAACACAATATGCTAATCCCGAAATAAATCATATAACCCGTATTAAAGGGACATAGTCGGTATTAAAAACAACAACACCTATATTTAAAATATGAGACAAGTTATTATCAAAAGTGAGTTTTCAAAACCTATTAAAGCAATAAATATTTTTAATTTAAAAAACCATTCTTTTAAAGATTTGAATTACACAAAAAGTAGGCATTGGTTAACACCAAGACGAACATTCTTGTAGAATTAAGATTTTGTTGAATATTCAATAAAATAATTTAACTTTTCATTTGAAAATGTTTTTATGTCATAAACTTCGTTTATTTATCTACCATTTTGTAGAATGGTACAATCTTTATAAAAAAACCTATAAGATTTATAAAGATGTTTAGTATCACAAATATATTGTTCTTATTTAATATACATACTTTGATATCATACAAAAAGCAAAAAAACACGGCATTAATCGGAACGACGGTTATTATAGAACAATTTTTTTAAAAAGTGCAATTTTAATACTCAAAAGTATTTTTATTAAAATATACAAATTAACAATAATTAGATGTTAATATTCTATAACACTAAACATTTTATTTAAGAATCTTAAAATTCAATTATTGAACCTGTCATTTCAGATGGAATATCAATCCCCATCAGTTTCAAAATTGTTGGTGCCACATCTTTTAATGAATAACTAGAATCTTTAAACCCCCATTTTTCTTCTCCATTAATATTATCACAAACAATAAATGGTACTTTGTTTGTTGTATGCTTAGTTGAAATAACATTGTTTTCTATCATAACCTCACAATTTCCATGATCAGCTGTTATAATTAATTTATAACCTCTTTTTATTGCTTCTTCGTAAATATCTTTAATTGTCATGTCTAATATTTCTAAAGCTTTACAGGTAGCATCATAATTACCTGTGTGTCCGATCATGTCTGGTGCTGCAAGATTGGTTACAATAAACGGAACATCATTTTGTATTTCTTCAATTACTTTCATCCCAACCTCTTTTGTACTCATTCCAGGCGTTGTTGAATAATCTTTTGTATCAGGAGATGGAATAAAAACTCTGTGTTCTAAATTGAACGACTTCAATCTTCTACCATTAAAGAAATATGTAACATGTGCAAACTTCTCAGTTTCTGCTATATGAGTTTGTTTGATTTTCTTGTTTGAAATTATTTCTGTAAGTGTGTTATTTATAAAAATCTTGTTAAAAATTGCATTCTTTTCCCAACAATCTTCATAGACTGTCAAAGTAATGAACTTGTTTCTGTTTGAAAACCTTTTAACTATTTGTTTCATCCTATCTGCTCGAAAATTAAAGAAGAATATTGTATCCTCTTCTTTTATAACACCATTTTTTAATAAATTACACGGTCTTAACATTTCATCTCTTGTTAAATTATAATTATTTTGTAAAATATCATTAAAAGAATTCTCTTGTGGTTCTGTCATAGAAATAAAGGCTTCTTCAATTCTATCAGTATTATTATTTCTGTCCATAGCAAAATATCTTCCTCCTATTGATGCGATTTGACAATGTTCTTTTATTTCTTCATAATATTTTTCAAAACATCTTGGATTTGTATCTCTTCCATCACTTATAAAGTGAAGAAATATTTCCTTTGCTCGATATTTACATTGCTTAACTAATTCCTTTAAATGATCGATATGAGAATGAATCCCACCATCACTTACTAAACCTACAAAATGAAGTCTATTAATATTATTAACATTACACGAATTTAATTTCTCATTCAATGTTCCTTCTTTAATTGAATGATTTATTCTGAGAAGATCTTGTGGTACAACTCTGCCAGCTCCAATTGTTAAATGTCCAACCTCTGAATTACCCATTTGTCCGGACATCAAACCAACATATTCACCGTGTGCTGAAATTAAACACCCACCGTGACTTAACTTCTTTAAGGTAGTAAGTTTGGCATCATGTATAGGACTCCTGTCTCTATTTTCTGTGTATCCAAACCCATCAAGTATTATTAAACACACTTTATGCATGATAACTTTTTTTTTGAACTTATATGAAAGTTCAAATCCTAAAAAAAACAAAAATGTTTATTGATTAAATATTATATTGGAATAAACACATTTAATTAAAAAGGTATTTGAGGTTTAGATCTGAAAGCCTGGTTCTATCCTATATTTTTCAATGGAAGTTCAAATCCCAAAAAAAACTTTTAAATATGATTCAGCATGAAATCGATTTTGCCTGCAAGAATTATTTAAATTCGTTTAACCAGTCAATGAAAAATCTATAGTTTCGGAATTTGCTTATTAAAGATGTAACAAAAATGAAATCCCAAAGAAGACAAAAACAGTGTGAAATGGTGTTGTGGTTCATGTAAACTACCTCCAAAGAAGACAACTTAGTTTATTTAAAAATTTAACTATTTTGAAATTAAAATACGTTTTTGGTATTTGACTCAAAATATAAAATTATTTGAAATTGAATCAAACGACATCATCTTAAATTGGTATTAAGGCTCTCTTTTCAGGTAGAAAACTCTTTAGTATGAAGGGTGATTAATTTACGAAAGTAAAATTTAATTTTTGTCATCTTTTAAGAGAATTGCGTATAATTGAAATGGAAATAATGTCTTTCAAGGGAATTATGTTGAGAGGGAACATACTATTAAATCAATGTTGCTGAAATTTATAAAACCTAGAAACATTTTTATTACAAACTGCCGAGGGGTAAGAAGAATCGGAGTAAATTAAAAGGATTGAAATACATACGCCGTACAATAAATCGGTTCCCGATAAAAATGACCCACGTTTTAATTGAAGGTTAGAATCCCAAATTTAAAACGTGGGACATTTTAAAAATATTTTCGTATCACCAAATGCATCATTGATAAAAAACCAAAAGTCCAGATTAACCTCGAAAACGAGGGGTTTTTATATGAACAAGAACGAAAAACTACAATTAAACAAATTTGGAGATGTAAGTGCGAAATTGTAAAGGAAGAACAGCAACAAATTTAAATTTTATGTCAATTATAACTAATCTTGTATTATGTGGTGGACATAATCATCATGCTGATCACGAAGATGTATTTAAAAGGAAAGCCACCAATGACATGAAAAATTTAATTGAATCAACTCCAAGACAGATAAAAAATTCTGTAATTAGAGGTTCTAATATTGATCAAATAAGAGTTTTTAGCTCATATCCGGAGATTTTCGTTCAAAAATTGTCAATCCGTCTCCATATATTTATCCAACATTAATATTAAGTGAGAAATTGTCAATAACCCATATAAATTCACCCTTTTTTAGATATGACCCAGACAATTATTCTACTTATGAAATTTCGGATGAAATTATATTGTTTTTTTCTAATTTTGCTGCCAAAAACTTTAAGAAAATAGTGTATGGTGTATTGATTTAACCTTTTCTGTAGTGCCATTTTCATATAAACAGCTTCATACTGTAAGCGTAATTATTAACCATCACTTTTTTCTATGTATCTTACAGTGTTAAAAATGAAGTAACCTATAAATCACTTTTTAGATTACTCAATAATATAATAGGAAATTTAAATCCTACAATTATAAAAACTGATTTTGAATTTTCAGTTATAAAGACATTAAAAGAATGTTTTTCAAATGCATTATTTTCGGAATGTCAATTCGATTTATAACAATCTATAATGAGAAAAATTCAGACTTCAGGTCTAATTTCATTGTACAAAACATATTTATTCATAAAAAAATTCAAAAGCACTTTCTGCATTGTCTTATGACAGATATAGTGAAATTTTGAATTCATTTGAACAATTACGCAATCATCAAGATTTCCCAATATCCTTAAATGTAATATATGATTATTTTTATCATACTTATTTATGTGAATTTCCACCTGCAAGATTCCTACCTGAAACTTGGCACTCAAAATTTTATTTAGAAAATAATTTTCCAAGTACTAACAATACCATCAATGAATGGCATTAACTTTTAAAACTTCTAGATATAGTTTTTATCTGCTGGTTGAAAAGCTAAAGGACGAGGAAGATGCAGTACGAATTAAATTTTTAAGATATGAATTAGGTCACAATTCTATTAGGAAAAAAATTATGTGGAAATGGAAGATAATATTAAAAAAATTTGGCGGGATTCGGTGATAGGAATTTTGGGGTTGATTTTATTCTAGGGTTGACTAATCTGCTTTTCTATTAAATTTGGTTTCTAAAAATATATAAAAATGTTCCACTTTTTACCGATCACCAATAAATCACTCTAAATTTCTAGTTGGTCTAATTACAAAGGCCATCAAAGATCTATGATTAATAGTTAAAGGTAGCTTTATCACATCAAGAAGTAACATTGATATAAATTTTCGGAATTTATGCTCACACTTAAGGTTAAAACCGAGAATTATGTTAAAAAACTAAATGAAAAGTTTAAAGTTAATTAGATATCAATGACACGAAATTCGATTTAAAAATACATAGGAATTAGTTCGTCCTACAAACAAGGGGCTTGCTTTATATTTTTTTACGTGGTATAAACTGTTAAAAATCCTTTCAATAAAATATATTGTAATTTTCTAACACCTATGATATATATTGTAAATATTTTAAGCTGTGTTTAAATAAACATTCTATTTGGTTGTCCTTAAAACATATTTATTGGTAGGTATCGAGTATGACTATTACATTTAAAAGATATTCAACTGACATTAAATGATTTACACGTGTCATTTTCCATTTAAACTGTGTTGTAAATAGATGTCAAAAAATATTTAAGATTTTTAATATCTAGAAAGACAAATATTCATTGTACTTGAATAAAGAGATAAAATACAAATGCCTATAACTGAATATCGTTTATTAATGTCACCGATACATGATTGTTCGTTTATTGTAAAAATTAAACGATTCTAGGAACAGACAAAATTTTTATGTATATTAAACCTTTTCCTTTTCGTTAAGATGATTTCTATTATCATTCTGGATCTTAAAACGAAGAAAATCTTGATTGAAAATATTAAAAAACTCTCATAATTTTAAAGATGCGCTTTTAAAAAGAGGAAGAGTGTTTAAAATTTAATTTATTTAATAGTGAAATTGTTCAATTGAACTCACTAATACGCAAGATTTTTATTTGACAAACAATAACGACATTTTATAAAACAGAGTTATAAAATTATTGACGAGATTCAAGTAAGAGTGGAAAATTAATATAAAGTGTTTAAATATGATATAAACGAAAGAACTTCTAAAATCAAAATCTTTAACAACCATTCTTTGAATAAAACGACGATAACCTCAAAATGAATATAGACATCATTCTAATATTTACCTGTATTAAATATTTATAAATCATAGCAAAACAATTTTTATAAAAAGTGGCTTTTAATCTGTTAGTAAACCATGTTTTATTATTCCTTGTAAAATGGTCGTCCATTTTTTGATTTCAACAATAAAAGTACAAGACGTCGATTAATAACTACCCCACATTTTTTGAACAAGAATCAATCAGTAAAAAATAATGGTCGGCCTTTAAAATTGTGTTTATTTTAAATTTATACAAGCAGTTAATTTTATCAAATCAATAAAAGTTTCTTTTCAAAACTTCAATTGAATATACAAACACTTTATATAGTTTAAAATCGTTTAATTAAGGTTACGGTCATATCTGTAGAAAAGCACCAGAACTCGTTAGATCTCTGAAGTTAAGCCTACATGAGCGAAGGACTACTACGATGGGCGACCACGTGGAAAGACTTCGTACTGTAATTTTTAATTTCTACAACACCCTTTGAGTTGGGAATCGAACAAAATAAATAACCATTTCCAAAAAAAAATAAATTATGCAAAAGCAGTTCCCAATTATAAAATCTCTCACAAACGGCCAACTTTATTGTAAAGAAACAATAACATTCGCAATTATTAAAGAAACAACCACCCAAACCGAAGATTATTTATTAACCATGATAACAAACCCTGAAAGTGTATTTGATTTCAAAGGAAAGAAAAAAACCAATTTATTGATTTTCCTTGCACTAAAACACAAATCAAAAGCACAAACATTGCTTGAGGGCTGTAAAAGCAAAAACAAACAGACGATGGTAGTAGAACTAATCTTACAAAACCAAAAGACCTGGCAAAATCTATATTTAAAGGATAGAAAGACCTATAAAATCCTATCAGATTATTTCGGATACCAAATGCCGAAAAGTCCTTTCGACAGAAAATGTTTTAAGAAAAGTAAACCAATAGATTTTTTAAAAGAGTTACAAGAGAATTATAATAAAATTGTTTTTTCATTCTTGGAGAATAAGACCGTAAATTTCGAATGGTTTAACGTTTTTAAGAATTTAAATTTTTATGATGAAATCTTTTTTATTAAAAACCGATTAGAAAATAATAAAATTAAAGATTTTAAAGATAATAAAATTAAAGATTTTAAAGATTTTAATTTCAAAACTTTAATTGAAAGAGGTGTAAAGGATTTCTGTGATGAGATTGATGGATTATTATATTAATTTATGGTTAAGAATAGCCTCTGGTATAAGTATACTTTAGGGGGGGCAATTTTTAAAATTAAAATATTAAAAAATTAAAGAATAAAATATAAAATATTAAAAAATTAATATAAAAAATAAAAAATGAAATCAAGACTTTCAGAAGTAACTTTAATTTAAAATTATAATAAAACGCGTTATAACTCAAATATATATAAAAATTAAAGTGGAATTTAACGAACAAAAACGTATTTTTCACTAATATGCAACATAAGCTTTTCAAACGCATCATTATCAGTACAAAATCTTCTTCTCCACATAAACTCATCAAGATAAGATGGTATAAAACTACTCCTTGTTCCAAACATATATTTAAATTTTCTTTTGCATAATGCCCATGACCCTTCAATTGAGTTCGTATGCACACCGCTTACTGGGTCAATAAAATGTCTTGAATGGTTTACAAATTTATGAATATATGGACCTAAAAGTGAAAGTGGTGTAGGTGCTTCAGGGTTCCTATTAGGACCACCTGTATATGTGGCATATTCATCTGACCATATGGTCGTTCCAGGTAAAACAACACGCGCTATAATCGGAAAAATAGTCTGTTGTGTCCTGTCCATAACAAATTCAAAATGGACATTTTTTGAATCTTCATCAAAAATACCAAACACCCAACCATCTCTAGTGTTTCCTCTTGGCTCACCTCTGTGATGTAAAAGTTTCATAAACTTTGACTCATCAATCTGCACTCTTTTATTTTCCCCACCAAATAATAATGGTTCTGAGACTAATTTATGACTCACAATATCCCTAAAATATTGAAACCACTGTATTATTGTTTTTTTTGATAACCCAGTAAACATTTTCACTTGCTTTACAGAACATTCCGCTCCCCAAAAATACATCATAGAAAAAATCTTTTCAAGGGGTAAACGCGAGTCTTCGAAAAAACTCCCTTTTGTTATCATACTTTTACATTTGTGCCTATTCGAATTCGTTCTAACACGGCATACATAAATATAACCGTTTAGTGACGACGAATCTTTTTCGAATTTCATGCTTTGGTGACATGCTGGGCATACGGGGGTTGGTTGTAATAAACCAAGATCTTTCATAAAATCGATTAAATTTCGAGTATTTCTGCAATGTTCGTATACTTCTTTCAATTTCATATGTTTTTAGGAAAAGATCTTTTAATTAAAAATAAATAATAACATTTAAAATCTATTTTTATTGTTATAATTTTAAATTAAAGTTACCTTTAAAAAATTTTATTTTATATTTTATTCTTTAATTTTTTAATATTTTAATTTTAAAAATTGCCCCCCCTAAAGTATACTTATACCAAAAAGATTCTATTGAAATGATAAATGTAGAAATTCAAACAATGTTAGAAGAATTTAGTTTAGAAGAAAAAAAAGATCTTCTTATAACCAAATTAAGCGGTGGTGAAAAGCGTAGAGTACTTATTGCCATTGAATTGTTATCAAATAAGTCAATATTGTTTTTAGATGAACCCATCTCAGGTTTAGATTCTCATTTAGCAATAAAACTCATCCATTATGTAAAGAAACATACACGTGATACAAAGAAGATTGTTTTCATGTCTATTCATCAACCAAGCCCTACCATTGTAAATTTCTTCGACGATTTTATATTTATATATAAAGGCAAGTCTCTTTATAGTGGTAATTATAAAGAATGTGAAAAGTTTTTGGTAACTGTATCGTTTTGGGGGGCTGAATAATAATATTTATATTTAATTAAAATTTTATTATTTAATTTAATTTTAATTATTTTATAATAGTTAAATTAAATGTTCTTTAATATTAAAAAACAAAAATTGAATAAATAAACAAATTAAAGAAGAATAAAAATTGACTAAAATTTTAAGAAAAGTTTTATTCGACTATGCTAACCGATACCAACAAATCAAAAAAAGCCTCAGGATCCCGACAACCCATGTTGAAAGTAAACTCAAATATCTTGATATGTTTATCGATAAGTTCAAAAGTTGAAAAGTTAGGTAATCCATCCTTTAAAGTACGCCACAATCTTTCGATGTTTTGTGTATGAATAGACGGATCATGACTGTTTACAAACTCTACTTTATGGTTAACCTTTTTATGAATATAACCAAGACTACTTATACCATTGTATCCTCTCCACATATCAGTCATTACAGTTGTTCCTGTATTTACGTTTTCCAATAAAAACCTTGTGCAAATTCGTTCATTTCTATTCCTTACTAGCTTTAACCGAATTTCCCCGCTTCTCCGATTTTTCGCTCCTATAATCCAGTATCGTTCACCAGTATTAATTCTTCCCCTCCCATCACGCCTGGAAACTACATGGGTTTCATCAACTTCAATGATATCATTTACTTCCCCCATTTTAATAATACTCCGTAATGTTTGATTACTTTGGATTCTCTCCATAACCTTGTTGTAAAACCTATTAATATGGTTTCTATTTATACCAGTTTCTAAAGAAATTAAAGAGTTGGTAACATTCATACTTTTAAAATATAATATTAAAAAACATTTAGAAATAGGAATATGGCAGCCAAAAAAGATCGAATCATACATCAAAGACTTTGAAACACAACATGCTTTTCTCCCACACCGCCATCTTCCATTTATAGCATGTCGGACCTTCCCCCTCTCCAGATTCATATTTGATCCGCATTCCGGACACGCTGCTCGTGACGTATGTATCATCCTCAAACGGATGGCGAGCTCATAGGCAGTTTCTTCGCTTTGTAAAAAAGAAAATAATTCAATCAACCGCATTTTAAAATTCATAATTAAATTTAATATAACCAATTTATTCAATTTTTGTTTTTTAATATTAAAGAACATTTAATTTAACTATTATAAAATAATTAAAATTAAATTAAATAATAAAATTTTAATTAAATATAAATATTATTATTCAGCCCCCCCAAAACGATACAGTTACCAAGTTTTTTGCTGAAAAAGGATATATAAAGCCTGAAGAAGTAAGTTTTACCGAATATTTATTTGAACTATCAGCCAAATCCAGTGTTTTTGAGTCTATTCAAAAGGACATTAGCAGATTCAAAAATGAATTTTTACAAGCAGAACATGTTGAAACAAAAATGTCAACCAAAAGCTTTTTATCAAAAGAAAAGACATTTTCATTTTCCAATGTTTGGAGTTTGGCAAAAAGAAATCAAAGAGTTTGCTATCCAACATTTCTTTCTAAAATTTTGACAAGAGCAATATTGTTGTTATTGTCGATAATACTTTCTTGGCAGGTCAGAAGATTTATGTCTGTAAAACATGACAAATTCCCCGAATCGTTTAAAATGAGTATATCTCCTAAACAGCTTGTCGCAGATACCCTTCACTCTTGCTTCAATTCAATATTCATCGTTACGATCTTTTGCGTACATTCTGGAATCATAAATACGGTTTTAAATCAAAATAAGCTTATTACCTATGAACTAAAAAAAGGAATTTACAATGTGTACGAACTTATGGCCTCTATTTTTGTTACAATGGTATTTAATTTCTTTATAACTTCCTTACTTTGTCAGATAGTAATGTTCTATGATTATTTTACTTTTTTATTAGAATCTATTTTGTTGACTCTAATTTTAAATATTATTATAGCGATTGTTATTATTTACATTATGGCAACCACTAAATCCATTATTTTAACAATTTTAATTGGGTGTTTGTATTATGTTTTATATAACTTAACTTCTGATGAATTTATAATTGAAATTCCAGTACTTCACAATTTTTACCTACTTTTAAAGATATTATATGCGTTTTTTGGTTTACTTCCTTGTTTTTTTATTTATGAAATAAACGTCCTGAATCTTGATGTTAATTATGCAAAATCTCTTGCTCTTGGCCAGACTTATAAGCTTTCTCTGATTTACAATTGCTTTATAAATATTGGTCAAGAAGCCAAAAAGTGGAAATTTATGTTAAAATCATTGATAACGTGGAAGATAAAGCTAAATATTTTAAAAGAGTTTGTTAATTACATGAAAAATGAACCAGTCTCGAGTATTGGCTTCATTATTCTATATTTAGTTATTACAAGTATTACTGCTTTATTTATATATATGGGATATATATCACTAAAGAAAAATCATTTGACGCCTTTAAGACTTAAATTACGGAATATCAAGAAAATTGATTAAAAATTATTAGTACCTTTTTAAAGTCATTTCTACTTTATTTTGTTTATTTTAACTTGTAATGTAAAGTTTTTTTTGGGGGGATCATACATCTTCAAATATATAAATATTTTGGTAGTTTTTTTATAAAATGTTATCTACTTGACCCATATTAAAAATAGATTTTTGATGTCTCCTTTTTAAAAATAATAGAAACAAGAAAGAAATTGAAAATATATAACAAACAAATGTTACAAAAAGACACAATAAAGTTAATAATTTGACTAAACAATTGTCCCTATGTTTTCTTTTAAATTTATATATTAACTGGTTAATTCATTATCTCTTGGTGATAATAAAATCTTTAATGCACATCGAATAACTTCTTTTATATTTGGTTGCACATTGTTTATTTATAAACCAATCCAACATAATAATTTACATTCTTTTTGTATAAAGCCTTGTGGTTTCAAATCATACCCTTTAATACATCTGTATGAACAATGGGTGCTATATATATATACATTCCCTGCTATGCAGCCTTTTTGTCGACGCGTTATCTGGTCGCTTTTTTTACTTTCACAAACAGTGGTAAAATTTAAAAGTATTAAAAGTTTTTTTGGTGAAAATATTATAATTACCAAATTCTTTGATTTAACATCGTTGTTTTCTATATTGAAAACATAAATGAATCAAAACTAATACGTTTTTTTAGCTCTGTATCTTTTAGAAATTGTATTTTTAAGAGCACGCCGATCATATTCAATAGTCTTTATATGTAATCCAGTAACCGGGCCTTTGAAACTCTTGAAGTTGTTTACCGAACCATAATCATGCCCATTGCTTTTCTATACTCTTTCCATTCATAAGTATAAATTATGCTTCGCTTTTCAACGTATAAATAAATTTGTTCCGTTAATGTATTTCCACTGCGTTCATCACTCAAATTTATGCCATCCAAGGAATCACACAGATTCTATTCGTTTCCTTTTAATAAAATTTAATTGCTTTTTCTTATATTATTTGGATCGTCGTTTTTGTTATTTTATTTTTGCTTCTTTTAATACACTTGTTAGACAATAAAGTCAAATCACATTTCCATTACTGCTTAATACGTTAATTGTTGAATGAATAATTAAATTAATACTTGATTTTGATAAACTAACCTAGCCTAAGTTTTCTACATTTTCTTGAGGTACATCTTCCAAGCCTTTTATCGTTGATATTTTTCTTTAAATTGTGCTGTTATAGAATTTTTCGAATATATCTGATTATTAACCTCTTTTACTATTTTTTTCCAATCAAATTTCCTGTCATTTTGCAAAGGTTATACAAAAAATTACACGACGCTCAGATGCATCAACTAAAATGGTTCACCTTTCATGCTTTATAATTGACATCGTTAGTGTTTTAACGTACGTATTTTTGGTATTTTCGATGTACGACAACTTTCAGTGACTTATAAACATTTCCGGGCCCCTTTAACATGTTTTCAATTTCATAATAGCAACTTTCCTATTTTGAACTACAATTTTTTGAATCCTTGTCAGAATGTTTTGAAGATTAGTAAGGATACCGTTTCAGTGATGTTGTAAATTGTTATATTATCCAACCCGGCGTGTTGACAATACAAATGGTATTTATTTCGTTAAAAACATCATCTACTGCTGGTATCATTCCTCGTCTTCATTATTATTCATTAAAAATATCGGGTTTTCAAGTATTAATACTCCATTTAAAATTGTTTCTTAACCTTTAAAAAGTGTTAAAAATTTTACGTTACATCAACAACAACAATAACGCTATTTTAGCACGATATCAATCTATATTTTTTCGTTGAAGCTAAGGTATACATACAAGTTTATTTTCAGCACGAAACATAGAAATAAAAAAACTCAATGTAAATCACGGATATTTATTATAATTTATACAAGACTACTATCTTTAAGCATAAGTTTAGAAAATAAAAGCGATAAATCGTAATTATAAATAGTGTATATAAACCTAATCATATGTTTGCGATGTCCTGCCTACCAGTTTTTAAGGATTCTCAAAAATTTCATTGTGTTTTACGATTTGATACAAACATCCAAACCTTCCTAATTTTACGACACATTTCCCACGATCCGTAACAGCAGTTGTGCTTATACTTCATTATGTTTGTCACTAGAAATTATTTCGACGAAGAAACTTTTTATTAGTAGTTAAATATACAACGCCAAATTTTCATGAAGATTTTATCCCTCTCTCTACATTATATTTACATTTTTTATATTTGACTCGTCGACCTCAATAATGTGCGCATAAACCCTAGTTGGTTGCTACATAAACCTGTTATGATTTAGTATCGGATTTCAAATAATTTATATTTAGGGTAAAATTTATCAACCAAAAACGTGAGAATCAATTATAATTTTTTTACTTTTTTCGAAAATCGTGTTATAAATCGAATTTGTACCACTACATATTCATCTAAAACTTTTGCGTACCTTTTTTATTTTCATTTGGATGTAGTTACACTGGTCACTCTTAAAAGATAATTGTTTCCATCGTCTGTATTAAAGCTTTATCATTTGAGGTTATTAGCAAATAAACTGTATTTTGTTTGAAAATGTTTCATACTGAGAATATAATCGTTCCAGTGCCTCGCTGTGTTTTCCTTTTAAGTAATTAGATTCAACCCCTGTCAAATGTTTTCTGTCGATTTATTACTCTCATCAATCAAAACATACAACCGTGAATGTTAAGTACCTAGTTTCAATCCTTGCTCCGTATTCTAACCCCCAATTTAAACTTTGCTCCACATAAATAGGGCTTTCTGTATTTATCACAACGATAAAACATACCACCCCCTTCCCAATCATATTGTTTCTTACATCGCAAGTGGTATCATCGTCATGAATATAGACCTTTTATTAACTAAGTGTTGAGTTCTTTGTACGAGTAATCACTGCTAGTTTATTTAAAATTTATTCTGTAAAAAATAAAAGCCTCTTAAACTACCGTGCTAAAGAACTCGTGTGGAAAAACTGACACCAACTAAATTAGTTATTTATTTATGAGAGATTCTAATAATAAATGTTTTATCTTGTAGTAGATAGTGTTGGGAGGTTTGTTAATAAGATACTTAACCCTAATTCATTTTTAAATCTGAATTGTGATCACAAATTAAAGTTTATTCTAACTGTTACGAATCAGCAACAATTAAATTCAAACTTTAATTAATAATAAATTCAATCTTTAATTAAATAATAATTAATTACTAATTAAAGATCGAATTTATTATTAATTAAAGATTGAATTTAAATATTACGTTTATATTGCTTCTTAATACTACCTAGAGTATTAGTAGTGCTTTTGGTGGGTGGATGATACAATATGGCCAATGTTAAAATGGACCTCATCCCCGGGAAAAGGTTCTTTTTTTATTCACCAGGATTCGTACCCAGCTACTTCCGGGAAGTATTTGTAGCATACCACTACATTATTGAGTTGGAGATACTACTTTTTATGGTTAACTTTCTTTTTTAGCCCCCACCCCTAAATTCAAAAATTAATAAATTAAAAATTAATAAATTAATAACAAAAAATAAAAAGGTAATAAATGAAAAAAAACAGTAAAATAAATAAAACTTCACGATTTTAAATGCATAATTTGGAGCTGGTAAACACTAATTGGTATAAAAGGGTATAAATTAAAAATATAAAAAAAATACCCCTAATTTTCTAATTCGAAAATTTAAGGAAGGCTTTTAAAAAAGATACTTTAATAAATTATTAAATAAATTTCCTTTTTCATTTCTTTTTATCATATACTTTATCAAGTAAACATCAATAAATCTTTTAGTCCTATATCTTTTCGAAACATCTGCTTTAATTGAAGATCAATTGCCTTCAATTGTATTAAGGTGGGTTCCGTCTACTTTATTTTTAAACTCAACGCTATGATTAACAGTGTAATGAGCGGTAAAATGTTAATTCGTTCCCCTGTACCCTCTCCATCCATCTGTAAATATTTTGGAGGCTGAATTTATAAATTTGGTCATTTCTAAAAGTAAGGTTTTTTTGTCTCTTTTTTTTATTTTAATTAAGAAGATTTTTCTTTCTGATGTTCGTTCAACAAAACCTAGTACCCAAACACCTTCTACAGTATGGCCTCGATTATATTTTCTCTTGCCGAACTTTGATTCATCAATTTCAACGATTATGTCTTTCCCGCTGTTTTAATGAAATTGTTATAATAATTTTGTTTTAATTTTTTTCTCATCTTTAAAAGAATCTTCCCTATCGTAATTCTACTAATCTTTAACCCCTTGGCAATAGTTCTGGTGGGCATTCCTTTACACCATAACTCTAGAATCTTTAGAATAATCGATCTTTTACTTCTTCTTTTATGGAAAACCGTATCCTTTAAGACATGTTCAATATATCTACAATGTTTCCAGGTACATCTCTTAAATTCGTTTTCAAAATTAACAGTACAAAGTTGGCCACATTTTGAACAGTTTTTACTAATATTAATATTCAAAAAGGT
Organism: Tipula confusa; assembly: GCA_963556175.1. NCBI lineage: Eukaryota > Metazoa > Arthropoda > Insecta > Diptera > Tipulidae > Tipula > Tipula confusa. The sequence goes on from CAUVYK010000492.1 coordinate 120,766, forward strand.
TTTTTGAAAAATGTTATTTAATTCTTCTTCTGCCATGAAAAAATTGATCATCAATTAGGGGTTAAATTCAAAACAAAATTTATTTTGCTATAGAAAATAGGATGAACGTTTTCATAAAAACATAAGTTTATTTAATAATTTATTAAAGTATCTTTTTTAAAAGCCTTCCTTAAATTTTAGAATTAGAAAATTAGGGGTAATTTTTTTATATTTTTAATTTATACCCTTTTATACCAATTAGTGTTTACATTAACCACATAATTTATAATAAAGAAAATTTGGTGGCTTTTTTGCTCGAAAGACAAATTCTGCGTGTTCCTTGCTGTGAAATATGTAGGGTACAGATGAGCCCGACTCGTGACATTCTGAAATATAGATGTTATGTCAGAAGAAATGGGACGAAATTCACAAATGAGGGAGCTCTTTTTCAAAAAACAATTTTTCAGGGAACACACATGTCTTTAGAGCAGATATTCGTGTTGCTTTGCGTATGGGGCAAAAATGTGAATAACCAGGCTGCTTGTTTGGAATTGAATACCACGCCTTCAACGATAAGTAGATGGTATAATAAGTTTAATCTTATTGCATTTGAATACATTTATTCGTATTTTGAAGCACAACAAATAGGGGGTCCTGTTGTATTGTTGAAATTGATGAAACTGTTTTAACAAAAAACAAATATCATAGGGGTAGATCCTTCAATATCAAACTTGGGCCGTTGGTGGTGTTGTGCGAGACAGTCCAGAAACATTTTTTGTTGAGATAGTCGAAAATAGAACAAGGGCATCTCTTGTGGAGGTTATTCGAAGAAAGGTGGCTCCTGGTACTACAATAATTACTGATTGTTGGAGGGGGTATTATAGATAGAAGAAATTTGTGCTAATTTGGGATATTTACATATGACCGTGAATCATTCCTTAGGTTTTGTCAATTCTGATACCGGAGAACATATTCAAACTATTGAAGGGATGTGGTCGGTATTAAAAAGAGAATTAAGAAAGAGGGGTTCTAATCATGGAACTCTTTATAATCTTCTTGTGAAGGCTTATGTTTCGAGATTCAAGTTGATTTTTAGAGATGATATACTTGAAAAAATGTTATCTTTATTAGAAGTACAATAAATTTGAATTTTATTAATGATTTTTTGGTTGTTTCCCCGTTCACACCACCCAGGTTCAAATCCCTTTCCTTTTTTTTCAAAAAAAAATAAACCACAGATTATTACTATAAAATTTTATTAAGCTAGAAATTAAAAATAACTTAAATTAAGCAAATTTAACCAAGTACCAAAGTTTCATAATTTTTCGATTCCAGTAACAACTTTTCAAACAACAAATAAGAATATTTTTTTTTCATACAAAACTCAACAAAATAAAAAAAAAGATCCGACCTATTGGTAATGCCTCTTTTCCTTAACCATCTTTTAACAACAGACCAAGTTCCCTCAATTTTTTGCGTATTAACACCAGTGATCGGATCAACAAAATTGGCGCTGTGATTAACAGTGAAATGGAAATAACCTAGAGCCGAAAGACCATTATACCCTGACCATTTATCCGTATAAATTGTGCTTCCAAACTCTACATTGTCTAAAATTATTTGATGTAAATGAGCAGAAGACCTAAAATGAGTTTCAACAAAAAAAATTTCATTGGTATAATAATCGATTCCCGCCACAATCCAAGTTTCCTTACGAATCTACCGATATTATATTTCCGTTTGGAAAATAAACTTTCATCAATTTGGATAATGTGTCCAACACCTCCAATTCTCCTTTTAGTTTCTCTTCTTAAAATTGCACAACAAAAAATTTGTAATTTTTTGTACCATTCAAACACTGTTTTATTGCTATTTGTTTAATTTGCAATTTTACTTGCGATTGATTGCAGTCTATAACCCAAAAATATATTAAATCAAGACAATAATTTACGAGTAACCGCGTTTTATAGAACAAACTTCCTGTGAATACGGATTTATCGTTTCGACATTTTCTGCATCTGAATATTGGCTTTTCATTTTTTCTTATTTGAACCATTTGGACATCGCATTTCGTGCATTTCAATTCATTTCTGAGGTAGTTGTTGTTGATTAACCATTTATATGTTTGTTCTTCTGACTGTGTTAATAAAACTAGTTCCCTATGTGTCACCATTTGTGGTTTATTTTTTTTTTGAAAAAAGTAAAAAAGGAAAGGGATTTGAACCTGGGTGGTGTGAACTGGGAAACAACCGATTTTTTTAATTTTAATTTATTAATTTATTACCTTTTTATTTTTTATTATTAATTATTAATTTTTAATTTATTAATTTTTGAATTTAGGGGTAGGGGCATAAAAAGAAAGTTAACCCTTTTTATTATACAGTCCGACCCCGTTTTTGGGGCACCCTCGGCTGTGGGCACCCCGCCCAACAGAAAACCTCGGGTTTGGGGCACATATTTTTGCAAATTCGATATTTACCTTTGCAATTCAACCAAAAAATTAAATAATCTCCAATTTTGCCCCGCTTTTGGGGCAGTTTCTATCTTTTTATTATTTAAGGATACCCTAATGAAAGTGTTATCAGAGAAAGAAATAGAAGAATTTGAAAAAGACTTTAGAGAAGCAGGTATGTCAGAAATGAAATTAGCAACGAAATATAAAATTTCTAAAGGAAGCGTTTCTAGACTTAAGAAAGACATCAATAAGTCTTTTATGTATGACATCGACATAATTATGCAGGATAACGATGCATCTGATTATAATGATTTGGATGGTCAGATGTTTGAAGTGTTTTCACGTCTTATGAAATCACATGTGCCTTTAAATGGAACTACTATCAAATTTATCGCTTTAAAAATCGCGAAAAATTAGATCTTATAAATTTTAAAGCATCAAATGGTTGGATTGATAGGTTTAAGAAGAGACATGGATTGTTGTTCAAAAATATTTCTGGTGAGTCACAATCTGCGGATAAGACACACATAGCAGATTTCAGAGCAGAATTTCAAAAAAATTAGACGTGTTCGGTAAACACAACGTATTTAATTGCGACGAAACTGCATTATACTACAAAAATTCACCAAGGAAAAGTTTTGTTGCACCGGGAGAATGCTGCAAAGGATTAAAATCTAATAAGATGCGTATAACTATTATGCTAACATGCAGCATGACAGGTAGAAAGGTAAATCCATTAGTTATTGGAAAATCTGAGAACCCGAGACCATTAAAGAATTTAAATCTCAACGAAGTTGGGGTTGACTACACACATTCATCAAATGCTTGGATGACAACGCAAATATTTACAAACTATATAAACAAATTGAATTTATGATGGAAAAAGAGGGAAGAAAAATACTTTTAATTCTCGACAACGCTCCAGTCCATCCACTTATTCAGCTTAATAACGTGGAACTCATGTTCCTGCCAAAAAATACAACATCTATTATGCAACCTTTAGATATGGGGATAATAAAGGCTTTTAAACGTCATTATTTTAATTCTCTTATCGATTATTGTGATTTCGAAGAAGTAGGAGAGAATATCGACATCTTTAATTCTATCAACATTAAAGACGCGATCCTTTTAATTTCAATAGCGTGGGATATGGTCAAAAAGGAATTCATAATTAATTGCTTTATCAAAGGATTGGAAGACGAGATAACATACATTGCAGAAGAGATATGTATGAACAATTTGGAAATTCTATTAGAAAAAAAGATTGATGATGTTTATAATGAAGCAATTATTGAAGAAGAAAACGAAAGTCATGGCTATTTAGAAAGTAAAAAGGAACCAATTGATGCCATAAAATCAGCTTTGGCATACTTTGATCAGTTTTATAATACAACATCAACCATCACTTCTTTCTCTAGTTAAAAGACCTGCTTTTAATAAAAATTGAAATGATCAAAGAATCGAGAAGAAAATATAAATACGGTAGTAAAATTTCAGATTATTTTACGAATTAATAAACATTTTTTAATTATATTTTTTTCAATAAAACATTTTTAATTATATTTTTTTCAATAAAACATTTTTTAATATTTGACTAAAAAATATTTATTATTTGAAGTTAAAAATTTGCGAATTGAACTTCGTATCCTTCAACAAGAGGTATAGAAAAAACCCCGCCCCAAAAGCGAGGTCGGACTGTAATTAATTATTATTAATATATAAACGATTAATAAACGATTAAAACAATTAATAATAATATTGAAATAAATAATCATTAATTATTAATAAATAGGCAATTAATTATTAAAACAATTAATAAAAACCGATTAAAAAAAAAAGCCAATGGAGAATATTAACAGTCTTTTAAAGAATCGGAAAAAAAAGAACAAAAGAATTATAAAAGTAGATAACAAAGAATACACAATAACCAGAGAAGATCTAAAGAAAGTACACAGATATAGAAATAATGAATGCTTAGATCCAATGGAGTTATACCAACCAATGAATACAAAATATAGCAGTAAACCCCTTGACAAACCAATAGAAAAAAGAAAAACCATCAAAGAAGTTGTGCATAAATTAAAAGAAAAAATAAAAAAGAAAAGAATAAAAAAAGAAAATAAAATAGAAATATGGAATAATTTTGAAGCAGAAAATAATGAAAATTTTTATAATATGGAATTTTATGATCCAAAAATACCAATAAATCAACTTTTTTCACCACTTCAAAATTTTAACAAAATTTTAGTAAAATTGGTACAAATTCACTTTACACCAAAAAGAAAGAAAAAAATAATTCAAATAAATGAAATAGAAATAAAAAGTAAATATCCTATAAAATTTGGAAAACAATTTAAAATAAAGAATGTATGGTAAAGGTGTACTTGAGGGGGGCCACTTTTTTTTGATAATTAATTTGTTTTTTTGTGGTTCGAACCACACATTTTTTTAAGTTTTTAAAAAAACTCTTTAGTTAATATAAATAAATATTGTTTATTTAAATTAAACATGTTGAAAACTGATGAATTGTATAAGTTGCTTTCAGACCCGTTAAAAGTTATCGTTTTTTTAAAATCAAGAGGTTTACTCAAACAAAATATGATTTGTTCACTGTGCGGTAGCGAAATGAAAATTGTAAAAGATTTAAAGCTTTTAAACAATTATTTTTATGAGTGCAGGGACAGAGCACTACTGAGTAGGCATAGATCAAGGAAGTCTATCGTGGAAAATTCATTTTTTAGTGAGGCTAAATTAAGTCTGAAACAAATCCTCGAAATATTTTATTTTTGGTCGGGAGAGTGTACTATAAAGCAAACAGTAATTTTTACAGGTTTTCCAAAAAGATAATCATACAATGGTTCCAATATTGTAGAGATATCACAAGCTGGAAACTGATAAATACTCCTATGAATTTTGGGGGCGAAAATCTTGTTGTTCAAATTGATGAAAGCAAATTCATTAAATTCAAACATAACAGAGGCCAAGAAAGAGGAAACATGAGTTCAGGATGGGTGTTAGGGTTTTACGATGTAAATTCACAAAATGTATATTTAGAACTCATCGCCAATAAGAAACAAGAAACTATATTTCCAATAATTAAAAATAAAATATTATCCGGGAGTTTTGTTTGGACAGATGAATATTCAGTTTATACGGGAGGCCCGATGAGAAACGCAACAACCCCAACCCCTTTAACATTACTAGGCCCATATAAACACAACTGGGTGAATCATTCTATTTATTTTAAAGACCCAATTACGGGAGTAAATACTAATGCAATTGAAGGGGCTTGGAGTCAATGCAAAAGAAAATTTAAATATATTTATGGTACAAAGAAATATTTAGTTTCGTCATATTTGGATGAGTTTATGTGGAGAAGGAGGTTTTGTAGAAATGCATCAGTATTTGATATTCTTTGTGATAGCTTAAAGGAATGGTACAATTTAAATGACTGAAAGCATTTTTTAAGTAAATTGCATTTTAAATAAACAATATTTATTTATATTAACTAAAGAGTTTTTTTAAAAACTTAAAAAAATGTGTGGTTCGAACCACAAAAAAACAAATTAATTATCAAAAAAAAGTGGCCCCCCTCAAGTACACCTTTACCGAATGTATTATATCAATTAGATAATTTAATATTACATTTAAATGATGAATTTATAGAATTAATGGATTTAAATACATCAAAAACAATCAAAAGAATGACAAATAATAATTATAATAATTTTTATTTATTTAATACAACAATATTTTATGCAAAAGAGAATTTAATTTTTAAAGAAAATTTAAATATTTATAAACATAATGCATTAATTTATAAATTTATTATAAATGATAATATAATAGCATTTATTTCAGAAAATAAAGGTTATTTATTTAATTTAAAGAATTTTAAATTAATTATTTATAAAGAACAGAAATATTTAGATTTAAAGTTGCATAAAGAGGATTTAATATTTTTAACTAATGAGGATTTAAAAATAATTAATTTAAATAATTTTAAATTAAAAAGAATTGGAACTAATTGTCAAACATTTTCAATAAGTAATAATTTACTTTTAGGTTGTAATGAAAATATAGTTTTGTGTTCTGAGACCTTTAAAAAGGTTATGGCACAAGACTCTTTTGTTAAGGAGGTGGTAATTCATGCAAGGTTGCCCATCTTCGTAGGTGTCTTTTTAAATGAAATTAGGGTACTTGTTTACTTTACACCCCCCTATTTAATTTATTAATAAATTATTATTAAAAATTAATATTAAAAATTATTATTTAAAATTAATATTATAATTAATATTTAAACTTATTATTAAAAATTACAATTTAAAATAGTAAAAAAAAAAACATAATTTACTAAGTAAATTCACACAAATAAAAGTACACTGTACAGGTATATTCTAAAGTAATAAACAATTCAACTTTCACAACATAAGTGGGCTTTAAATAATAAAGCAAAAAAGAAATCTATTTTTATTAAAACCTATAAATTAATTTCACATGTTCAATAAACATAAAAAATGAATTTCCGAACCTTTGTCTCCATAAAAATTCAGCTAAATAGGAATTCAAATGCTGTCGATGTGTTCCATATCTCTTCACGTGGGCGTGTTTGACCTTTTGCCACACCGATTCCTGATGATTTGTGGTGGCTCCAGTAATAGGATCAACAAAATTTTCTGAATGATTCACTTTTAAATGAATATAACCGATTTCTGATAAATCACCATAAGCAGCCCAGCAATCACTCGTTATTATAGAACCCAATTCGATATGGTTTAAAATTGCATCGCGCAAAGTATTCCTATTTCTATTGGGCACAATAATCATGAATCCTTTCTTTGATACTACTTCGTACCCACCAAAACACCATTCTTCTCGAACCAATCTACCTACATTATATTTTCTTTTTACGAGTAATGCCTCGTCTATTTCTACCATAACGCCAGGACCACCTATTCTAATAGGATTTTCTATAAAGTAATTCAAAAAAACGTCCCTACAAAACATTTTCCAGTCAACTATTGTTTTACTCGACTTTATTTCCAATTCTTTTTTTATTTCTTTTTGTTTCTGGTTGTCTTTGATAAAAAAAAACATCAATTCGAGAATTTGAAATATGGTTAAATGTGTTTGTTCAAAAAAAGTGTTACGGCGAATTGAGTGTTCTTTTTTGCAATAGCGTTGATCGCAACGAAATAAAAATGAAATGCGACGGTTCAGTTTTTTTTTAAGCCGCATAGTATTGCCGCATATGCAAATGTATCGAGTCGGTAGTAAACCAACTCGTTGGCAAAATTCAACGGCAGTTTGTTCGGAATAAATTAAAGAATAAAATTTTTTGTAGGTTAAAGAATTTAGCTCAAGTTCCATGGGTGCGATGCCAGTTTTATGTATTAAATTAGGTTATTAGTTATAATTATAATATTAATTTTAAATAATAATTTTAAATAATAATTTTTAATATTAATTTTTAATAATAATTTATTAATAAATTAAATAGGGGGGTGTAAAGTAAACAAGTGCCGAAATTAGAGTGTTTTATTTTATTGAAAGGGAAGTGAGATTAATTAATATTATAAAAGGGAGATTCACAAATGTATTCTTTCATAAGAAAAAACATTATTTGTATGGAATTGTAAATGGTTTTTTAGAGGTATTTATTTGATCGTTGACTACACTAGAGGGTTCAAATCACTGTTTTTAACGCACATTTATTGTGTTACACCTGTGGGTTCAATCCCTATCATTAGTTACATTTTAATTATTATTTCCGTTTTGATTGACAGTGTTACACGCATGGGTTCAATCACCATTTTAAACCCATTTTAAGTAATATTTGATTTAATTTATATTCCCATTCTGATTGACAGTCTTAAAAAGCACTTTCATATTTTTTTAATCATATTTTAAATAAACTCTTTTTAGGACGTCAAAAATTAGAATCAGGTCAATTATATGCCCCGTAAAAACCAAAACTCAATTATACGGTCCGATAAAATAAATATTTTAAAAAAATTATTGGTATGTGTCTATTTTTTTTTTTTGGGGGGGGGGGGGGTGAGATCGAACACAATATAAAATTTAGTAAACCTAAAATAAATAAAAAAATTTACCATGCCTTCATTTCTATCACATGTTCTAATCTCTATGTTTATCTTTTATAAGGCATCCTATAAAAAAGATATGAATAAAAGACATTTGATCGAGAAAACAGGAACAGAAAAAGATGCCTTTGTATATGCCTTTTCTACCGGGTTATTAAATCTAAATAAAAGATTTAAATGTATTTTAGTTCAATGTTCCGGCACAATGAATTTAGAGAAAGGAAAAACCAGACACGGATTCCATGGAAGAAATAAATGTGAAAAAAAATCACGCAGGAAAAGTATTTCATTTTTTAGCAATACAATTTTTGAAGGGTTTCATATCAGCATTAAAATCTCTTTTGACATTTTATATGCATACTGTGGAAAGAAAAGTCTCTCTCAAATAATTTTCGGGCAAATATTTCAAAAAAAACCGCTTGTATATTGAAAAAAAAGCTTGATGATATCGTAAAAGAGTTTGACCAATCTTTAGTTTGGAAAAACTAGGAGCTGATGATGATTTTAGTGATGTAGATGAATTTATGTTATACAAAAGAAAATCCAACGTTGGTCGGGTACTTTCGGGGGCGAAGAATCCGGGTTTTCGGAGCAATAGGCAGGAATACAAAAAATTTTAAGCTTGGAATAACGATAAGAAGGAGGAGGGTTGAATGTAAAGCTTTTATTCACGAAAAGGTTGAACTAGGATATTGTGTTATTACAGATTGCTGGAGGGGATATCTGAATCTTAGTTCACTCTGATATGTTCATAAGACAGTTAATCACAGCATTAACTTCGTTGATCAAACCGATAAGAATATACATACGAATACAATTGAGCGTTTATGGCGCAGTTTAAAAAATTTTGTAAGATGTTCAAATAATACTATTGAAATCCAAAGCAAGTGGCCTTATTTGAGATTTTCTATTGGATCTATTTCGGTAAAGGAACACCGCCTAAGTAACATTTTAAGCAATAAATGGTAAAAACCCGAAAGTGCGATGTTTTGGAATTAGATGTTAGTACGGAAATATATATTTGTAAATTTTTCAAGTACAGTCAACCCTCGATATATCGCCACCCCTGTATATCGCCATTTTTTTGTAGATTTTCCTTTTAAATTAATGCTACCCCCTGTATATCGCCATGATTTTTTTTGATATTTTCCGGTTTTTTTGATATTTTCCGGTTTTTTAGATGGAAGCCTGTTCGAATCCCGGCGGGACACTTTTTAGCATGTAATTTTTATTTTTTTATTTTATTTAAAATATAGATTTAAAAGATTATAGCAAAATTTCTATTTTATAGTTTAAAAATTTTGTATTTTTATATACCAAAAAAATGTTTATATGCGGGTGTATAATATTTTTACCTAATTTCAAAGATAAATATGTTTGATCGCAAATTATTATATTCTGAAAACTTCTAAGATTAAAGTAAAATAACTGCAATGTAGAAAAATTAGGTCAGAGTTAAAAAAAAAACAGGAGGGAAAAATTAAAAAAAATTTTTAATTAAAACAAATTTTCAATAAAAAATCAAATAATAAATGTTCTTGTTTCTTCTGGAATTCTTTTTTTAGTTTAAATTCAGCCAAGTAATATTTCAAATACTTAGATTTACTATAACTTTTTCTTCTTTTAAACGTTTTTATTTGACACCAAAGATTTTCAATGTTTTGAGTGTGACAGTCAGTCATGGGATCAACAAAATTTTTAGAATGATTAACCCAATCGTGTATAAATTTTAAATTCTCTTTGAAATAAGACATATACGATAAGAATTTGTCGCTATAAATCGTTGTTCCTTCAACAATATGACTTTCTATTGCATTTGAAAGCGTTTCTTTGCTTCTGTTTGGAATTATTTTCAAAAAAAATTTTTTGTTTTAACTTCAATCCCTCCGAAAACCACTTGTTGGGTGGGAAGACGGCCACGGTTGAATTTTCTTTTCCCAAAAAAACATTCGTCGATTTGTATTACACACCCTGGGCCTCCTATTCTTACCGTGGTTTTTTCATAATAATCATATATTAGCTTATTTAATTTCAAAATACAAGAATTTACTGTTGGTAATGACAAATCAAGAAATTTTCTATTGTTTTAATGCTTATTCCCTCTATATAGTAAATTATAAAATAGAACTGATCTAACAAGGAGATGTTTCTGGATAATAAAGAATAATAAAAACGAATTTTTTTGGTAGTGTTACAAAAATTACAAGAATAAACAATTGAATTATAACTTTGTAACCTCTTTCTCGTTTGTCTTTTGCATCTTGTACAATGTTCGACAACAACTTGCTTGTTTTCACCGATATATACTTTTAACTCATCAAATGTAGTAATTTTATGTCCAATCATCTTATTATATAATTCAAGAAAATTTTCTACAATCATTTTATGCGTTAAATTTTTTTTAATTTTTCCCTCCTGTTTTTTTTTTAACTCTGACCAAAAATTAAATGTCGTAGTCAATTGAATTGTCAGTAAATTAAATTGACTACGACACAGAGGTTGATGAAAAATACTTTCCGTATTAAGTGAAATGAAAAATATACTATCTAAATCAAAAAATATATATAAAAACCAAAAAACAATCGATGATTTTCTAATAATTAAATCATAATATTTTTTATTCTGTTATTTTTATCCCCCTGTATATCGCCACCCCCTGTATATCGCCATTTTTTTTTAAAATTTATCGTTACCAATTTTGGCGATATATAGGGGGTTGACTGTATTTGTTTCGTTACCTTTTTGATATATGTTATAATTATAAATACAGTCAATCCTGCCTTATATGAACATCCTTTTATATGAACATCTCTTTAATATGAACGATTTATAAAAATTACCTAATTAAAGGTTGATATATACGAAGTTAATGTGAACATTATTGGTTTTTAACAATGAAAAAAAAAGGTTGGTTCCTCGTACACGTCCTCGGGTTCGAATCCCACTCAGACTTTTTTTAAAAAAAAAGAATATAAAATATAAATACAGTCTATGTTGTCTATCGTGAACACCAAGGGACCGAAAATTGTGCATGTTCATAATATAAAATAATATGAACAAATAAATATTCTTATTTAATATAGTGTTGAAAAATCCTATTTATTTTTATGAATTAAAAAATCTGTTATTTTACCATTGTTTTTTTTTCTTTCATCGTTTAACACCTGTTTAATATCCCAAATTTTATCAATTTTATCAGGAATATTTTTCAAAAAAACAATTTCAAGCTTTTCAACAATATTAAAAATCTCCAACTTAGTTAAATTATGATTAGCTTTTTCTTGTTCAGATTCTTCACTTATGTCTTCATCATGAGTTTCTACCGTAGAATGTTTTTTAATAAGATATTCCGTAAGCACTTTGTCATCATCCGGCTTAGTTTCATATGCTGGTAATTCTAAATTTTCTTCCTCCGTTAAAATACTTGCATCCATTTTACTTTGTTCTTCGTGGATTCTTTTATCAGATCTTATGCAGTTTTCGATTCCTGTGTTAAAACAATTAACCATTGTTTCTATTGATAGTGAATTCCAAGCTCTTCCACTCCAAAATATTGCATCTAAAACGGATATTCTTTTACATTCCTTCTCAAAGTTAATATTATCTTCATCGATTCTAGAAATAATTTCTGCAAGAAGATTTTTTCTATAATGATCTTTAAAGGCTTTGATGACACCTTGATCTAAAGGTTGTATTTTGGAAGTCGTATTTGGTGGAAGATAAAATAATTCGACATTTGAAAAAGTTAAATCTTTTGGATGGACAGGAGCATTGTCAAGTATCATTAAAATTTTCTACTATCTTTCGCCATTTTTTCATTAATTTCTTTTATCCATTCTGTAAAAATCTGAAGAGTCATCCAACTCTTATTATTGTTTTTATAGATAACTGGTAATTTTTTCATATCAACATTTTTAAAACAACGTGGTGATTTCGATTTGCCTATTAATAATGGTTTAAGTTTTTCTCCTGTTTTGCTTATAGCAAATAAAATAGTAATTCTTTCTTTCGAATAACTTCCATTAGCCACACCAGATTTCGAAAAAATATATGTCGTTTTATTGGATTGTTTGTACATAAATCCACTTTCATCACAATTAAAAACATCCACATCTTTATATTCGGACAATTTAAGCTTTAAATGATTTTTAAAATTTTCCAAAACACTCTCCACAACAAGATTTACTTCTCCGTATATACGCTTGGAACATATTCCATTTCTTTTGATAAATGATGCCAACCATCCAGATGAAGCCATAAAATCTTCAATCAGCAATATTTTGGATATTTCAATAGCCTTGTTCATCAACGTTTCAGCACTTATAGTAACATTTTGGGTTCTTTTTTCTTGAAACCATTCAATTAATATCGGCTCCAAAAATTCCGTTTTTCTTAATTTTGTATTTCTTATTTTATTTCCCGGAAGTTCTTGTTGTTTAAATTCCGAATTTAAAAGTTTGTTGCCAATCCCAAAGATATATTATATTTTTCGGCCAATATTCTCTGACTTTGTCCATTTTCTTTTTTTAATTTTTCAGCCAATTCACTTTTTTCTTTTATTGTAAGTTCAATACGTTTATTTACTTTGATTTTTTTGTTCATTTTATGGGGCTATGAAATTAAATTTTATATAAAGAAAAAACAAAACATTTGTTTTTTTTTAAAAAAAATATGTTCATTGTTTATATAAAAGAATAATATGAACATTATAAAAATTTATATATTTAAAATATTATTTTAATAAAAAATATGGCTACTGTTCATATAAAGCTGTGTTCACATTAAACTATGTTCATAATAAACAACATAGACTGTATATGCAATAGAATAAAATATTTAAAAAATTTTTTAACTAATAATTTCATCATAATCTTTTGCATTTGATAATATTATAAAGAAAAATTCATCTCCAAATTTCCGTCTTATACAAAATTCACTAAAGTAATAAAACAAATTACAACGATTACAAATTCCTCTTTTTCTTAGCCATCTTTTTAACACAGACCAATTAGCCTCAATATTCTGTGTATGCACCCCTGTAATTGGATCTACAAAATTTGTTTTGTGGTTTACTTTCAAATGATAATAACCAATATTTGATAAATTGTTATATCCATTCCAGCTATCTGTATATACTATTGTTCCTGTTTCAACGTTAGAAAGTATAATTTCATCCAATGAAGCAGATGAACGCGAAAAAGTTTCAACGTAAAATACTTCATTTGTATTCAAACAAATTCCACCCACTACCCAAATTTTTCTTACTTTTCTTCCAACGTTATATTTTCGCTTGGAAAATAGACACTCGTCTATTTGAACAATCATTCCTCTCCCTCCAATTTTGCCATTCATGCATCGTTTAAAAATACCAAAAGATAACATTTGCAATTTTTTAAACCAACTATAAACAGTTTGTTTGCTTTTTGTGTTAATCTGTTTCTTGATGTCTTCCTGATGTAAATTCTGCTCCAAAAGTAGATCAAGTCCAAAGCAACGTTAATCTTTAATTTTGTATCATAGAAAATTGTTCCTTTAAACAAACTACTATGCGTACGACATTTCGGACAGCGAAAGGCATTGCGTGCTTCAGTTACTATTATCTTCATTTGTAGCTGACATATTTCGCAATGTCTTTGTGTTCCTATGAAACAATTACTAATTAAATATTGCATGGTGTATATATTTGTCAACGTGTACTCCACTAATTCTCGATGTGTTAACATATGTGTTGGTATCAAGTTTCTTTTTTTTCATATATTTTATATCCTTTTTTTTTAAGGCTGGATGGGATTCGAACCCGGGCCATGTACGGGGTACCTACCAAAAAATTATTTCAAGTGTATGTTTTTCTGTAAAAACTGTTATAAAATTTCGAAATATAGATTCAAGAATTCGAAAAAAAAAAAGATTAAGATGGTTTAAAATTTTATAAAAATGTATGAAGGTCAAATTAATTTGTTTCTTTCTTACGTATGATAAATAAACCAATTTTCGTATCCTCTTTTTAAAATATTAGTTTTTTAATTTTTAAATATTTTGTTTTTTAATTTTTCACCATGACAAAACGGGCTAACAAATATAAACGGCGCGATCTTAGCTAGAAACAAAGAAAATTACATTAATGATGCCACAAACAATAATATAAACCAAAGATTACTGGCTAAGAAGTATTGTGTCTCATTAGGTTGTATAAACGGCATATTGGAAAATTAGAAAACCATTCTAGAGGTAGAAAATAATTTTACACGAAAAAGGAAGTTGTATAAAATGAAACCACTGGATCCAATTTTATACAAATGGTGTCAGATTAAAAAAACAAAATTTTCCCGGTTTTTGGAGCACTCTTACGGACAAAAGCAAAAAATATTGCAGAAGAAATGGGTATTTCTGATTTTCAGGCCTCATCTGGGTGGTTGCAGTTATTTTTGAAACGACATAATAAAAATCACGGATATTATTTGGAGAATCTGGTTTAATTGACGATGATGCGATTACGACCTTTTTCGAGGAAAAAGAAATTTTAATTAATAATTATAAACCCGAGAATATTTTTAACTGCGATGAATCCGCACTATTCTTCAAAGAAACCAAAAAACCTTATTATGCATTATAGCGGAGGATAGTATAATGTGTAGATTTCAGAAACAGAGAATTAATGTTAAACTTTGCTGTAGGGCCATCGGTGAAAAAAATAACACCTTTAGTAATTGGATTAGCCCCAAAATCAAGATGCTTCAATAAACTTGATTTAAACAAACTAGGAGTTGTATATAAGGCCAACAAAAAATCATGGATGACTTTAAACATATTTGAAGTTTGGTTACATTTATGGAACCAAAGAATGAAATCGGAAAAAAGAAATATTCCGTTAGTATTTGAGAACGCAACTGTTCACCCAACCGTAATTTCTTTGTCAAATGTGGAATTGCTTTATATACCCAAAAACACTACTAGAAGACGAAGCCATTAGACCAGGGAATAATTCGTTCTTTTAAATCAAAATATAGGTCAATGTTACTTGAAAAAATTGTTTTACACGAAGAAATGGAATATGGTGAAATTGTTAAACCAATGAATTTGTTACAGTGCGTTAATATGATACAACGCGCATGGTCTGAAGTTTCAATTAAAACCATTGAAAATTGCTTTTTTAAGGCGGCCTTTATAAGAGAATCAGGGGGGTGTTGGAAAACTTGTTATGTGAAACAATGATTGGAAATTATTGCAAATTGAAGAAGATTTTCAAGCTTACGATGAAACATTTGAAGAGGACGACAAAAATTATATTTTAAATGAAGCGAATTGTTCTATTTAGAAATTCAGAAGTCTTAAACATTGAAGATCATGCAGATGAAGTACACTATTGTCCTACGAGCAAAGATGTAATAAAATCGATTGATATTATTGAATGTCGCGAGCCCAGCACGCGCAGGGTTCGAGTCCTGGGTTTTGCATATTTATTATTAAAGCATTGATATTTATTGTTTGTAAAAAAATAAATTTGTTAAAAACCCGAGACATAAAATTAAGCAGCAAGAATTTATTCTTTATTTAAACTTTTTTCGCTCTAGTACAACCTACTGTGATTAATAACCATCAATAGCAACAAGTAACCTGTCATTTGAAAGCAGCACAACAACAACTCCTGAAGGATAATAAAAACTTTCTAATTTCTTTCTTCTGTTGCTATTGTTATTATCCACGTCTTTATAAACTAAGACTTTATTACCAATTTGAAAATCATGAATAGAAATATGAACACATTTTCTATCCATTCTTTCGAGATATTCCAAAGAAATACTATGTACATTAGCGATTAAAAGATCTTCATTTTCCGTAGCGCTGTTTCTTACCTCAAAATAAGCATTTTGTATTTTTGTATTAAGGCCTTTTCGGCCATAAAAAATTTCAAACGGTGATTTTTTTTGTTGCCTCGTGAGTTGCAATATTATACTGGTAGGTCACTTTAGATAAATATTTTAATCAATTTTTTCGTTATTAGTTTCAGCACAAATAAATTTTTGTAAATATCGTGTTAATGTTTGATTAAATCTTTCTACTTGCCCTAGACATTGAGGATGGCGAGGTTTTCCGTGAACCATTTTAACTTTATAATCTAAACAAAGATTTTCAATGTTTTCGTTCCTAAATTCCTTTCCATTATATGACTCAATATCTTTGGAACACCAAACTTAAAAAAATATCTTCTAAAACATCTCTCACACCTGACCCAGATATATTGGTTAGGGGTTCGCAAATAAAAACTTGCTATAAACATCTATTTCTGTAAATATCCAGCAAAAGCCAACGTTAATTTCTTTAAAAATCCGCATATCAATAAGGTCAATTATTAAGCGTTCCATCGCAAAAATTGACGTAATATGTTGAAATTTTTCTTTTGTTTTTAGAGGCTGTGCTTGAAAGCAGACGAGACATTCACTAAAAAAATTTCGAACCAATTCTCTTGGTATTTTAAAGGAATATTGATTACACAATGCACTGAGCCTATTTTGTCCAAAATAGTTTTGGTCATGTAACTTTTTTACTTCTAGCTTCATAAGCTCAACCTGTGATCTTAAAAACAATCTTTTATGATTGCCATTTATATCATAAAGATATAACACTCCTTCTATATCAACAAACAAGGAGACTTTCTTTTTTAATCGGTATGATGCATGTCTGCACGGTTTTTCTACCACATTCTCATTTACAATGTAAAGAATTTCGTTGTATTCATCAATTGTTTTTATAGGCTCAACCATGGAATAATGGTTTTTTTTAAGTTTTCTTAGTTTTCAAGGTTGGGGATTATATATTCAATTTTTATACTTTTTTGGGTCTTGTGGTGTAGTGGTTCAGAAGAAAATATAAATCCAGGTTCGAATTCTCGCTACGCCTTATTTAAGAGGTTTAATAATAAGGCTGTGTTAAATTACAAGAAAACTACCGCGCGTACTGGGCGCTGGCGCGAACTAAATATGCAAAAACCAGGGCTCGAACCCTGCGCGTGCTGCGCTCGTGACATTGAATGTTGGATGCTTTCCAATCCCCCGCATTACATATATATATTGAAGCCATTTATAAATGAGATAATAAGAGAAAGAAAGGCCAGAAAATACAAAATAACAGACTTTATGATTAAAAATGATTTATTGATAAGACAATATTTTCTCTCTAATATGAACATTTTTTATATATGAACATCCAAAAAAAAATTCAACCGAGTGTTCACATCAAGAGGGTCGACTGTATAACCTGATCATTATACATCATTTAAATAAAAATATTTAATAAACTATTTCCTTAAGAGCCTTTATAAAACCACCCCAAATATTTCCTTTATTTTGTCTTCTCCATATAAAATACCATATCAAATCATTGATATCATTCTTATTTCTATTCCTTGCACATATTAAAGTTTTTGATCCATTATTTAAACCTTCAATGGTATTAGTGTGCACTCCTGTAATTGGATCTTTATAATGTAACAAGTGATTTACCGTTAAATGTTCAAAAGTTAAATCTTTGCATGCCTTGACATACGGTTTCCAACAATCTGTATAAATTATCGAACCTGGGACGACATAAGTCTCCAATATTCTTTTGATTGTGGCTGTATCCCTTGTCTCAACATCGACAACAAAGACCTTCTTTTCCGACGTTCTCTCAATGCCAGCAATAACCCATTGGCCTTCAACTCTATGCCCGATTATATTTTCTTTTTCCGAGCTTTGTTTCGTCAATTTCGACAATTATGACAGGTCCTTCAATAACAACACTCGCTGAGTCGACCATATCACCAAGCATCTGTCGGATGATAATTGTCCATTGACAGACTGCCTCTGAAAATAATCCTATCATGGCTAATATAGAGAAAACAGGTGTTTTATGCAAGTAAAGGTATGCTATCATTATCACATTATTAACACTCAGTCTACTTTTTTTAAAGAACGTATGTGTCAATATGATACATTGCTTTTTACAATTTCTCTTGGTACACCCATAAATTTTAAAGGAATGTTTACTACAAGCTTACGTTTACAAGACCAGCAATTCTTTTCTGGTTCGATTACTCCATTTAATATTAAAAACTCAATTGCGCTTTCTTCCCTAGCGTTTATAATATAAATTTCAAGAATAAGAATGAGTTTTTAAATTAAATTTTTATTTATAAGATTTTTTTGTAAATCACCGGTATATAGGAGAGTTTGACCCTAACCTAACCTTACTATATAAATTGATACGCGTAACCATTTTATTTAAAAAAAGTGTGTTCGAACTCGCTCGCAATATCGATCTCAAACAATTTTTTCCCATATAGAAAATTGGTAAATACCTATTTTTTACATAAAAAAAGGAACTGGGGGAAAATTTCCCCTATTTTCAATTTGGGGTAAAAATTTCGGCACTTATGCCTTTTCCTCCCCTCGAAACTCAATAAAAATTAAATAAAAATTAAATTCTTATAATATTATTAAAAATATCGATTTTATGGAATATCGATCTTTAGATGAAATTACACTTCGAGATTTGTTTATATATACAAATACGGAGGAAAACACAATTCTTTGGTGTCGACACATTGGTTTGTCGCGTACAAATTTAATTTGTGAATGTGGCAATGATATGAATATCCGCAAGCGCGACGGAAATAAGACAAAAGGATTTTATTTTAGGTTCAGCATTAAAAATTGCAGGAAAGAGAAAAGTTTGAGAAACGGATCCTTTTTTGAAGGTTCCCATTTGGAACTTTCAAAAATTATGTGTCTTATTTATTTCTGGGTGCATGAATTAGACAAGCAAAGCGAATTAATGATGCAACTTGATATTGGATCTGAGTTAACAATTGTAACCTGGAAACATTATTTGCGCGAAATTTGTGAATCCTATTTTTTTTGCATAATCCAATTTTGCTTGGGGGAGAAGGAGTTGTAGTTGAAATAGACGAATGCATGCTCGTAAGAGGGAAATATAATCGGGGTAGGTTGGTTTCAAGGCAATGGGTATTTGCAGCTTATGATGTGGTCGACAAGAAAATTATTATAATACTCGTTGAAAAAAGAGACAGAAACACGCTAATACCACTAATTCGACAATATATTATACCAGGTTCAATAATAATGTCGGATTCAGTAGCAGCATATGAAAATTTGTCTGTTTATGGCTACATACATTTGAAAGTTAATCATAAAGAAAATTTCGTAGATCCAGTTACTGGTGCAAGTACAAACCATGTTGAGAGTATGTGGCAGAAAATTAAAAGTAGCCACAAAAAAAGATATGGCACACACAGATCAGTGTTGGAATCATATACTATTGAGTTTATGTGGCGTTCACAATTCAAAAACTCATTCGATAAAATAATTGAACATATTAAAAATGTTTATGTTTTTTAAACTTATAAATACGACAAGAGATCTAGAATGATAATATCATTTTATAAATCATTTAACTTTTAATTAATTTTTATTTAATATTTATTTAATTTTTAATTACTTTTTATTTAATTACTTTTTATTTAATTACTTTTTATTTAATAACTTTTTATTTAATTTTTATTAGGTTTCGAGGGGGGGAAGGCATAAGTGCCAAAATTTCCCCTATTTTATTTATTTACAAATATTAATAAAAATATATATAGGGTGTCCCAAAAGTCACGCTCAATATAAATATAATATTAAAATTAAATAAAATACCCATGATAGTAAAATATACAATCGAACAAAGAACAAAAATTCTTGCCCTTTTCCTCGAAAACAATAAATCAATACATCATGCTCAAAGAAAGTACGCAGAATTCTACGGTATAAGCATAGTTCCATCTGCTTCAATGATTAAACGTTTATGGGTTCGTTTTCAGCAAAGCGGTGCTGTGGTGGACCTACCAAGATCAGGGAGACCACGCACGGCCCGAAATCAAGAAATACTTGTAAGAGTTAATCAAAGCATTAACGAGAATCCGCAAACATCAATAAGAAGGCGCGGTATACAACTGGGACTAAAGAGAAGCTCATTGCATCGAATCTTAAAAAGAGATTTGCATCTGTTTGCCTATAAAATCCAAATGGTTCATGCAATTAGTCCAAATGATTTTATTCAGCGTTTAAATTATTCTCGAAACATTCAATGCTTGGCCGATGAGAATAGCGAATTTATTCATCAGTTAATAATGAGCGACGAAGCGCATTTTCACTTGAACGGATTCGTTAACAAA
This sequence comes from Tipula confusa, assembly GCA_963556175.1. NCBI lineage: Eukaryota > Metazoa > Arthropoda > Insecta > Diptera > Tipulidae > Tipula > Tipula confusa. The sequence goes on from CAUVYK010000492.1 coordinate 141,518, forward strand.
CAAAATTTTAGAATTTAGGGCCTAGAAAATCCCAGGGAAATATTGCAACGTGAATCACATCCTTTATATTGTACTGTATGGGCCGTAATAACATCAGAAGAAATTATTGGGCCGTATTTTTTTGAGGATGAGACATCGACTCCGATTAGAGTAAACAGTGACTCTTACTCGAGAATGATTCAAAATTTTTTAGCCCCGAGAATAATCGATAAGCCTGATATGTGGTTTCAACACGATGGGGCGACTGCTCATACTTCTCGTAATTCAATGAATATTCTCAGAGAAATTTTTGGGAATAAATTAATTTCTCGCAACGCCGAAATTGCATGGCCACCACGTTCACCAGATTTAACTGCACCTGATTTTTTCCTGTGGGGATTTTTAAAGGAAAGAGTATATTCAAACAATTCCACGACGATTGAAGAACTTAAAAATAATAGTACGGATGTTATTCGTTCGATACCCTCTGATATGTTACGAGATGTGATGGAAAGCGTTTTACACAGAGCACGGGCTTGTGAATCGGAAAATGGTGGCTATTTGAGAAATATTATTTTTCGTAGTTAAATGTTATTTGCTCTTTCTGTTTATAATATTATATTTATATTGAGCGTGACTTTTGGGACACCCTATATATAACTATAATAAATTTAATAAAACGTTAAAATCTCCATTTGCAACATTATCTTTCCATATCCCTCTTTTAAATAAATATTAAGATATGAAGCATTCACTCCCATTAAAGATTTTAAACGCCTCTTTAATTTATTCCAAAGCGACTCAATATGTTGATTATGCACACCGGTTATCGGCATTCACTAAATTGTAGCGATGATTAACAGTCATTAATTCAAATCCTAAAGATGGTAGTCTAATGTAGCTTTTCCATTAATCGCTCCATATATTTGTCCTGGCAAGCATCTAGTACATATAATTGGTAACAGTGTTTGGCTCGTTCTATCAGGTACCAACATGTACATAATATCTAGCTGGTTTAAATGATATATCTGCGATCCCGAACGCCCATTTTTGGTTCATTCGATATTCGACCTACGTGATACTTCTGTTTATATTTAAACATTGATTCATCAACTTGGCAAATACTACCATTCCCACCCAATGTTATTACATTCTGATTCATGTAATTGTTAACTAACATTCTACATTCGTTGTATATTTTATTGCATGTTTTCTTGTCTTTCCATATATTCATTTATAAATTTTGATTGGCTTTCATAAGTAAACCATTTATAACATCCCACGTAAATTTTAAGCAAATTTATGGTAAATTTCTCAGAAAAACCGTTGATTCGAATGCCAATATAGGTAAGAAAGTTTTCACATCGTTTTTGATAGCACCTAAATGCTTCTTTGTCTTTATTCTTTTATATTTTAAAATTTTAGCAGATTATTACATTTCATACAGTATATTATCGACTTTAGCAATCCTTTGGACCTCAAAAATATTATCGTTTTTTCAGTATCAGCGATAATTGCCAACAAATTCTCTTCATAGTTAAACATTATAAGTAAATAAGTAATATTAATTTAGCAATAATTTAATGAATTTTTTAATCTATGATATTAATAAATATTTTATTTAACACGGGGGAAAAATTGTACGAATATAAATTTCAGTAAAATAATACTTATAGTTGTAAATTCGGTATAGCAACCCTTTTATTCCTTAAAAATTAAAAATACATCTGAGCAAATATAATTTGTTAATAAGAATAATTTGCAGTAAATACCGCTTTTCTGATTAAATTATAATTTAAATAACTTTTATTATTTTTTAAATTATGTTCAATCTCCCTCCCCAAAAGTAGACACTTACCAAATTATTTATTATTTTTAATATTATTTTAAAATTTATATTTTTGATTTTTGAAAAAATTAATATATTCTATTTTTTTTAGAACCCTAAATTAACAGCCTAGAATCTTATTTTATTTTATAGTCCTCTCTTAATGATATTCCCCTAGCTACAATACTGTTTTGGACAAAGGCTTATTACGACAGTAATGGGTTTTGCTTACATAGTATGAGATTAACTTCCTCAAAGAATATCACTGATGGTTATAATTGGAGGGATATAAATTATGACTGTATACATTATCAAACAACCACTTCGGCTTATAAACATTTCTGATTTGTGGAGTTTTAAAACATTCATCGTAAGATATGGAAAGTTTATGGGTATCTGTCCCATAAATTAAAGTTTATAGAAATTAAAGCCTATGTATCTGTATCAAAAACAACTTAGATGAAGATAAAGGTTTTATTTCTATTAAGACTTGAAGTTTATATGGATTGCTTCCCATTTCACTAGGCGGTCCTGTAAAAGTAGTTCAGATGCACGAAATGATGCTTAATCACAAGGCTAAAAATCATCGGGAAGAGGATCTCTTCAGCAAACCTGTCCTTTTGACAATGGTTGATTTTTCGACCGATCCGGCCAAAGGATATTGCTGTCTTATAGAAAACAAGACATTAAATACAATATGGCCAATCATTCGCAATATTGTCACTCCTGGAAGTATTATTCATAATGATGAGTTTGCTTCATAATAAAAACTGGGGAAGGATGATATCTATGATCATCAAACGGTGTGTCACAAATATCACTTCTTTTGTCCTTTTACTGGTGTCCACATCAGAATGTGTAAAGTTTTAACAATAAAATAAAGTAACTGACAAAGAAATGAAAAGGTGTTTGTAGCGAAAAAAACAGAAGTTTTTTTAAAGAATTTTTATTTTCAATTATTCTTGTGAGGGGCTAATATTTAACTATTGCTCTATTTAATAAAAATTAATCAAATATTCAATTTTAAAATAGTATTCAATGTTTTATTTATTTTTATTTTTTTAAAAAAACAAAAGGTCAATTATACGCCAAGCGAGGCGTATAATTGGGCACTTCTGCATAATTCCCCCCAAAAAAATAAAATAAATATTTAATTTAATGTAATTTTTAAATTTATTAATTTTATTTATTTATTAATTATAATAATATAAATAAAATAAAATGTAAAAAATAGATATAGAATAATAAAAAAAACCTAATTTAATCATTTTCAATTGGATAAACTTCAATAATATGTGCAATTAAATACGCAAATGAACTACCAAACCTTTGGCGCCACATAAATTCATTTAAATGTGCGGGTAAAGTTGTTCTCGCACGTACCATATTGCTGCTTATGAATTTGTTTAACCTTTTGCCATTGACTCTTGACATGATTAGTAGTTGCCAATGTAGTAGAGTTAACAAAATTTTCAGAATGATTTACAGTTAGATGAAAATTACCATAATTTCCTAAACCGTTGTAAATCAACGCACAATCTGTGGAATAATGGTTCCGGGCAAAACACATTCAAAAAATAAAGGCCAAATCGTTTCTCTTCGGCGGTCAGGCACCATTAAAATAAAACCAAGTTTGATCTCTACATCATAACCCCCAAAAGCCCACTGTTCTCTGCACAACTCTTCCCACACTGTTTTTTCTTTTTACCAAATGTACTTCATCCATTTCTACGATTTTTCCAATTCCGCCTATGTGTAATAGGATGGGTTGAAAAATATAACATACATATTTCTCTTAAAAAGCTGAGCCAATCAACAATCGTTCTTCTTGTTGAATTCCCGTTTTTCTTTTTAGAGATTCAATATTGGTTTCATTTTTTGAAAAAATACAACATTAGAAGTTAAACGTGTGATATTTTTAGGTTGGTATTTTCAAAAAAGGTTCCTTTTTTCAAAGAATATTCCTACGACACATTTTCTTTTGGACAACGAAAAGTTGGACTTCTCTTTGTTCCACGATTTCTAATGTTATAATATAAAACATTTCCACGAAATTCTTTTGTGATGGTAATAAAAGATTATTTTGGCAAAATTCAATTGCACTTTCTTCACTATTCGTTATTTTAAATATTTCTCGGTCGTTTATAAAATCCAAATTTGACATAGTTTATTTTTTAAAAATTATAAATAATCTATTATTTTTATGTTACAAATTTAAATTTATTTGTAATTTTTAGTTTACAAGACCACACCCTTACATGGGGGGATTATGCAGAAGTGCCTACAATTGACCTGATCTGAATATTCGGTTGAAATTCGGTAGAGCAACACCGCCTAAGTCCATCGTCAGGTGGACTTAGGCGGTGTTGCTCTACCGAATTTAAACCTTTATGGATGTTATTACGGAAATTGCTATTTGTATGATTTTTTTCCATCTAGGTAATGTGTAATTTCCTATTTTCTATATGGAAAAAAACACGATTAGTCATCTTTGTTGTTAACAGGTTCGAACACAATTGTTTGTTTTTTAATTTAATGGTTAGGGTTATCACTAGGGTGACCTAATGCAGAAATTTGCAGAAATTTGCAGAAATTGCAGAATTTGCATTTTTTGGGAGGGTTTAAAATTCTGCATATTTCTGCAAAATTACATATTAACAAAAATTTCATCAAATTTAAAATAATAAGTTTTTAATATAGATATGGGTTTTTTTCTTAGTATATGTATAATTATTTACATTAATAACTTTTTATCAAATAAAGTTTTTATAGTTAAAAAATATATTCAAATCTAACATAAAATTTTAGTTCAAAATATAAAAAAAAAATTATATATTCGAAGAAATATAAAAAAAATATATATTTGTAATGGAAATTAAATTTATTTCATATATGATTTTAATATTTATAGCTAATTTTAATTAATTTAAAACTTTTTCATTTGCCCTAATGGATGAGGAAAAGAAACCAACAACTTATATCGACCCAGACAGAAAACAAAAAAAAATGGATATTTCAGTAATACAAAAGAGACAGGAATACTTTACAGTCAAATCAAATAAATATATTTCGACGTACCCAAATGAATTTTCTCTCTGCGCAACTGGTAAGATATACTGCAAAATATGTCATTCTAA